>JAKLLX010000037.1:0-192720 GCA_022813745.1 Naganishia kalamii | reverse complement strand
ATCGCATTGGTGGAAGGTGTAGCAGAGAAGTAGTGATCGCAAAGTGAGTCAAAGGTCGTTGATATGGTGCTAGATGGTTGCAATGGTCTTGCTCTTGACCATTCGCTAATCTCCTTTTCCTTCAGGTAGTTTCTTATTGTATTCATGTAGCAACTCAATGTGACTTTGGTTCGGTCTCTCTAGCCGAATTATCGAGCAGAGTACAACGATTGACGCGACTAGGACGATATAGACGAATGGGAAAGTGGGAAAGGGAGGTTGCGACCAACTGTAGGATTGATGCTGATCAGCAAGTGAGTTCGCAAGGCTGTTGCAGCTTAGGAGTGTTCCTCAAGGGTAAGCAATGCCGCGTGGTTGTTCCAGGACGCATTCCGCCTTGACAGCCAAATCGTGGCTGTTCGACTATGCAGCGGAATAGATGGTGCTATCTCAGCTGTGCAAGAGTATCGCCTCACTAGATGAGGCGTCTCTGCACAGCGGATCGGCGAACAGCCCCTGGATAGCTCCTGAATACTCCTTTGGCTTCCTCATACACAGCATGGCTTCCTTTGAATTCCAAGGGGGGCATCGATGCAGGATCAGTTGCCATTCAGCCGGGAATAAAGATATATACAGCGCCTTTCGGGCACTTCGACGGATCAAATCCCCTCCTAACACGCTTTACATACAGTACACGACTTCGGTTAAAAATGCTTTCGGAGAAAGATATGGAGTCAATCATGACAGCTTTGGTAGAAGCACACGAAATCACGACTAGTCAAACGGAGAGGAAGGCGATTGAGTCCAACTTGCAGGCGTTGACGGAGCAGTATTTTGCCCAGAGAGAGGAAGTGAACTCCACTCACACCGATGCTTTGTCCGGTCACGACGCGAGCTTGATATCGGGGGACAACGGGTCTCAGGTAAGTGTGAGAAATCCTGACATACGAATTGACGATTGACCTCGGCAATGCTATCATTTTTGTTCTGCCCACGCCAGAATGGTATGTGAAACACGGGGATGTGTCGGATTCGAGATTTATACTCATTTCACGATGCACCCTCAGGTTCAAGTGGGATGTCTCTGGAACAATCTTTCCCCACCGCCAGTCATAGGGACACCTCCCATAGTCATACAGGGAGCGGGTCCAGCAGGAATACGCTGGCTCGAAGCAGAGCAAGTGGTCGCAATGCTACTTCAGCACACGCAGCTTCAGGACGAGCCTGGAAGAGGGTGGGCAATCCATTCGTCATGCCGCAACGTAAGGGTACAACAGTCTCCCATAAACGGAACCCCAAGCTGACTATGGTTCTTCCTCCTTATGCCCGCATCAGGACGTCCTGTTGGCACCAGAAACTCCACACGTGGATGGAGGGACAAAACGGGACGGGTTGTCAAGTTTACTTCTGAACCCACCAGGCGCAGGACCGGTGGTCGACTTCCGTCGACGCGAGGCAGCAGATCGGGTTATGGGACACTGTCCACTACAGCTCTAACCGGGGCCTCTGGAGTGACGACCGGCAACCGTGTTAGCTTATCGCGTTTCGAAGGTGGCTGGATTGAGTCAGTACAGTGGCTGGGTCGGGAAGTGAAGAGGCATCAGCCGATGGCCCTCACTCTAGACGTCTTGGTTCAAGTCTCGGAGAACTCTTCGCCCATTGTGGTCACATTTGGCACCGGGGAATGGCGATGGGCCCGAATCTCTTTCGACTTTGATAAGATCATTTCAGCGCACATCCAGGATGAGGATTCTCCAGTAACGGATCTCAGCAATGTCCGCTACTCGTGGTCATGGGGATATGATGGACACGATGACCGCGAGCCCGCCGGACTCCGAATCAAGATCTTCTTTTCTTGCAGGAAGCACCGTTGGTCCAAGTGGAGCAACAAGGAGTCGTTGGCAGATGTAACTTTGCCGAGCCAAGGTGACATCTTGCTTGAATCGTCTCCGAAGGGGGTGACTTGCAAGTATGTAACTATCGAGGGCGAACCACGATAGTTTGTATTTTCTTCTTGTACCAGTCGCGAACGTAACAGTTCTAGAATACATGTTGACCGTTCACATGCATCATGACCCTCGAGTCGGCGACCGAACCCATAGCTGGATAGCTGGCTGGATACTCGAAGACATGAATCTGACTGAGCATGCAAGCTAAGCGTGGCTTCGGCCGCCGACCGGGTGGGAGGCACCCTCGATCTCCCTCTGACTTGTCCTCCTCGACCTTATGTTGAATAACTCAAAGTACTTCGTATCCCCCCGTGCTATCTACACGTCTCCGTCAACCGCCATCATGTACCCCGGATGGAGTCCCGCCCAGCAGTTCCAGGCGTGGTACGCGACCGAGCTCGCCAAACTGACGTTCAACAGTCGGCCGATCATCGATAAGTTGAGCATGGCAGCGTTGGAGAGGAAACGAGAGGGGGATTGGGAGGGGATGGGCGTCGTGGGGGAGGTGTTGAGGAGGGGGATCGAGGTGGTGAGTACGGTGTGTGCGAGGGTAGCGATGGGGAAAAGTGAAATGTCAGATGTGGTTTGAAAAGCAGCGAGAATTGTTGTGTTGGCAGACGAAACGGCTTCTGTCCCGCATTGAGGGGATACATTGTTTGTCGTAGGATATGCAATAGGTCAGAGACGCTCAAGGTAATCCTTCGAGTGACCGGAGAAGTATGGAGCGAGAACGAATGTGACGAGAACACCGCGCAAGAAGTAACCGTCGCGCGATTCGCCGAGATTTCGTTTCTTGTGTCGTAGGACGCTTGACCACGACGCACGAGCCGCCTCCAGCGCACCAGTCGACATTCGCGGCTGTGAGAATATAAGGGACGGCGGCGAGATGGATCGAGACTCGCCAACAAGCGGTCATCATGGCCATCAGAAGGAAACGAGATTGCGGAAGGGGAGAATCGTGTTTTGTTTCAAGAAGGAATCGCTCAAAGAAGGGAGGAGATGTCGACGCAGGAGGGCGCTGGCGGGTGAGGAGAGGATGCTGGGGTTTGCGCAACTTGGCGGTCCCGCGATGACCGTGGGGAGTACGGTTCGACGCGATGAGGGGAACATCGCTGCGATATCCTTGGGATTCCTGACGTCCGGCATAAAGACGAACAATCCTCGGACGAAACGACACCGCCTTACACCTCGGCTTCTCGTCTACGGTCATCGTAAAGACCCTCGCATGGGGGGTGGACGAAACGTGGTGTAGGGGAACGACGGTATCGCTTGATCAAACGACACCTTCCCTCGCGTAGGTGAAGGCAGAATGCGTATCTGGCAGTGATGTATGCTGCCACGATCCTGTCGACGGTTTGTGAGGAATCATGAACCGTGCGAAACAACCCTATCCGTTACATTCCGCTGACTCGACTCCTCTCCTCTCCTCTAGGCCCCTCCAACGCAGAAACTCCCGCTCTTCTACCTTATGGACTCTATCGCCAAAAACGCCGGAGCACCATACACGACACACATCCTCCCTTCCTTCCTCGCCCAAACCTATCTCTCCGCATACCACCAAGTCGACCCGCTCACCCGGAAAAAGATGGAAGACATGTTGACGACGTGGCGGACGACACCTGGCGCAGGAACACCGGAGGGGGAGTTGTTCCCGCGGGAGGCCAGGTCGGCGATCGAGATGGGGATCTACGGGAGGACGGTGCCGTCGATGCCGCAGAGCATGTATCCTGTTCCCGGACCGACGTATGCGCCTTCTGTGCATCTACCGCCGGCTTCGCCATTCGTTCCGACTCCGCCGCCGCAGTCGTATATGCAGCCCGCAGGACCGACACGGGACACCGTCATGACTTCGCTCCTCACCATCCTTTCCGCCAAACGCGCAATCGTCGCCAAGAACCCGCACGACGCCGAGACACGCGGGACGGTGCAGATTTTGGAGCAGCTGCAGGCGTTGCTGATGGCGGGGAACGTCAGTCCGCAAGACCTCGGCGCGATACAAGCGCAGTTGGATTCATTCCGTACCGAACCTCCACGGGTCGACACCTATCCGAGATCGGCACCGCCGCCAGTCCAGAACTATCCGATGCTACCCGCACCGCCAATCAGTATGCCGAGGCCGATGCATCTACCGGTACCGATGCCCCTCGGAATGCCACGACTCGCGAATCCGCCGATGAACTTGACGCAGAGTCCGAACGTCGCGCCAGCCATGCCGAATGCTCCTGCGCCGACGCTCGACTTTTCCAGTCTGCTTGGGAACCTCGCCCGTGCGGGTATCCTAAGTCAGACGGGGACTCCAGTGCAGGGCGCGCAGGCGAATACGGCGGGCGATCGTGCAGGCACGATTGAGAGGGAAGCGGATCCGGAGGAGGCGGACGGGATGGACGAGTATGAAGAGTTGATCTTGGGCATGAATGTGCAGTTGACGCTGGCGGATCTGACAAAGTGAGTACTCCAGCGCTATTTCCGTTCCTCACTGACCCATTTTAGACCACGAGCCTTCCAACCGACTTCCCATCTCCCGAATCGATGTTCTCAATGTGCAGCGCGATTCGCCGCGGGAAAGAAGGGCAAGGATCGACTCCAGCAACATCTGGACTGGCATTTCCGAAGGAACCGAAAGGAGAGGGAAGGCGAGGCAAGGGGTAGAGGTGCGAATAGGAGATGGTTGCCGCGTGCCGAGGTGAGTTGCAATGTCTGCGGGTCGGATTTACGCTGATCACGTCGCAGGCCTGGGTAAACGACATTACCGAAGCGTTTACCGGTGTTCGGGATGAAGATATCGACGCAGGACCCTCCACGTCGGGCATGGCGCCACGTCCCTCGGCTTCGGCTCTCGCGCAGCAACGCCTCAACGAAGAACTCGTCAAGAAATGGGTCGTCGTTCCCGCAGAGGAAAAGGCCGGTGGTGGGAAACGAAGGTGTCCGATCTGTAAAGAGGAGTTTGTCGACGAGTTCGTGCAGGATGAGGAGGAGTGGGTGTGGAGTAATTGCGTCAAGGTCAAGAATAGCGTGAGTACGGGTGTGGAGGGGTCGAATGTCGCTGACGGCTGTCGTAGTACTATCATGCAACATGTCGAGCAGATGCCCTGGCGACCGCTGCGGCCAATCGAAAAGCAATTGCAGCCGCCACAGACCCTCAAACGGCCCTGCTTCGCGGAGCCAGTCCGAGTGGAACGGCAAGCCGTGAAGGTACACCTGTGCCTGCGGTCGTCAAGGCGGAAATCACGGAGAGCCCGCTGAGGAGAACCGTCAAGATGGAGACCGACAAGGTCGCGGAGACTGACGTACCGCCAGTCGAAGGAGAGGCGCCAGGCGATGCGACGGAAGCCAATAGCTTGAAGCGCAAAGCAGAGGGCTCGCCCGAGGTGGGGAAGGATGTCAAGAAGGAGAAGAGCGAGTAGTAACAAGCATCGACTTCTTCTGGCAGTGGAATTTGTATTGTGAATAGCCACGTTATGCCACGCAGATTGTTCCTTCCTCGTACATTGCGAAACTTGCACGCTAGACACTTGGGCAGTCCAAGCTCCAAGTCGGTTGTTTGCAACGCTTCGAGAAATACACATATTACCAACTCTACTAGTATACAGCATATAACGAGACAGTCTGAAAGAGCTTCATATATGGCTCCAACCTGCCAGTCTGGCACAACTTAGAGATTTCGGCCTTTGTTTCATCGCCCCTGTGGCGGCATGTTTTTCTTTCCAGCAGGCCGCGCTGGCCTTGCAACTATAGACCAGCCTTCGGATGAGAAGTGTTCAGATCCTTCGGAGTAGTCGCGGATAGCAGCACTTTCTTGAGAGATCCGATCAGGACTATTGATAGTCCCGTCGAAGAGGCGGGTCAGATCATAGACGGTGAGCAACTGAGCATGCTTTCAATACTGACTAGGATGACATAGACGGAAAGTTTGACTTCGGTCGCATTCTCGTCCAGAAGTCTGAGGCGGACTCAGGTCGCTTTCGGATTGTCTCTGTCTGCAAGGGCTGAATCGTGGTGCAGGGCAAAGACTTGTCGCTGAAAGAGCATGATGAACAAGTCAAACCATAAATGAGTTGCGCAACTCAATCTTCCACATTAAGACTTGTTGCCTGACTGACCTCTTGTTGACAGCAACACATGGCCCTGAAGGAATCCCCTCGCCCAATTCGCTCCCGGCGGTCGCCTCACCAGGCTTCAAGTCCTCTTCTTCCACCTTCTTCTTCTTATTCCTTTTCTTACCCTTCCTCTTGCTCTTGCTTTCACCCTCGGAATCTAGACTCATGGGATCCCGTGTTTGGCTTTCAGCTCCACCGTCTGCCCTATCGATGATGGTCTATGAACAATGCACAATATCAATTCCTTGGCTATCCCTCTCTTCGTGTTGACTCTTCTTGTGAATGAAAGAGCGCCTACCTGCTGCGCCTCTGACAGATTCTTTGTCCCGCCCGTGCTTGTAGTAATCGCGTCCGAGGGTAGGAGCCAGGATTCGCCCTGAGAGGGGGCGCACAATGGAGTTTGAAGAGTAGCTCAGCATCCTGTTCAATATCCGAAAGGGCAGAAACTCGACCGAAGAACCTAGATGGAGTAAGATGAAAAGCGAACGCTAAATAACTCACCTGACTAGTACTGGCAGTGGAAGCATCTTTTCCAGGACTGATAGATATAGATGCCGTCTCCCGCAGTTTGCCCTGATGCCGTTAGCCTGGCCTTCAGTCCGGATTCGCCCAATGATTCACAAGAGCTGATGCAGACTTACCACCTTGATCGCCCGTAGCCAGTCTCGAAGTTGAGCTTGTTCAGTGCTACAGTATTGAGACCGCGTGCCGAACGATCATTCGATATCCGAGCGGTGTTTGTGTGAGAATCGAGACATTCAAATTGAAAAGATGATCCAGTATGTCGTGCGCGCATTAACGGTTTAGACAACGACATGATCATAATACCCACCTTGGCAATACCCGAGGCTGATTCTCCCTCCAGACCTTGAGATCAATTGCCACTGATCTTCCTGGCAGAGGATTGACGATGCTGTCTCTGCAAGGAAGACATTCATGAAGCCTGCAGAGCGATGAATCAGCGCTGTGCCGGACGGCTCGGACTCCACAAGGGGGACGACGGTACGTACAGGAAGTCCGAGAAAAGGACATGTGCCTGCCGCTCGTGCCACTCCTCTACGTCGGCGTATGCAACACCGGTAGCTGCCTTGGGAAGGAAACAGAATGCAATGACATTTGCGAGTTGCTATCAGGGGCATCTTTGTCGTTTGGAAGAAAAGATGCGCCTGATCCTTACCTCAAAGTCGAATTCAACAATCTTGCCTGATGTGAGTCTCTCCTCGTCGAAGATCTGATTGTGCCTTGTACCGAACACCTTGGCATCTCTGAAATTTCTCGCGTGAAGCCCCTGATGAGTCTCTGCCAACGTCTTCGTGCTGATACTGAATTCCGCGCAAAACGCCTCGGATCGGCAGAACTGGCGCACGCGAGGTCCGCAAAGTATCTTGACGGAAGGGGCTGTGAAACGCCTGTAGACTACGTGCATAATTGAATGATGCGGCATCATTTACGGATCGATTAGCCAATATCACTTTGGACGACTTGGGCAGGGACATACCACAAGGTATAGGGGCCATGATACTTTTCTTGCGATTGGGATTCTTCGATGACAAACAAAGCTGGATAAGCGAAAGGTATGTACGCAAGGAGTTTTGCAGGTGGACGACACACCAATGTGGTGCTTTTGTACCAAAGTAGAGTCGCTCCATCAATATATTTCAGGCCAGATTGGGAAGATACTAGACAAAGGAAGACCGACCGCTCATGGCGTGATCAAGGGGCCGTGTAGAAAAGACTGAATGCCGTTCTTGGGGCTCATACTTGCACTTGATGATATGATCAGCAAGGGTGAACAGGGTGTTCAGATCAAAGGTTAGAACTTTTACCCCACCGGGGGAATAGCGCAATAGACACGATCTTGGTGTATCGGAATGTAAATGCAATTTGAGTCTGCCAGTAAGGCAGCGAGTATACGAAAGGAGTTCTTTCACGACAAGGCGTTCCGAAGATCCGAAGGCATCTCCTCCAGGAAAGAGGATTCCGAGCGAGAGATTTGTGGCGAAAGTTTCGCTAATTCTTTAGAAGCTGGCATGTCTGCCTCGGCATAGCTCCTTCGCTACAGTATGATACATGAGTGTAAAGCGGTAATATATAAAAGGACAAGATGGTGTGAAAATCCCTCTTATATGCGCACCACGCGCGAGGGTATCGTTAAGAACGGGTGGCTGAACAGATTGACAGGTCAACTTCGGCGACCAAACGGACGCATCGCTCGGCGCCATTCCGGAAGAGCTTGAACGGCATTACTTTTGCCAATGTTGACCAACGAGTTCGTTGATACAGACCCTCTCGAAGCTCTCGAGTCCTGCGTGTGATACGTCCCAGCAGTCCGCAAGATTCTCGAAGACCGGTAAGACACGCTGGCTCTTTGTGAAATGGTGGTCACGCGTTGTGCGCCGTTCTTCATGCTAGTCCGGGAACCGTCAGGACTTTCGAGACTGCCTGAGCCCTCTGATGCCGCGTAGATATGTCCGGCAGTGACCTTATACCTGCCATAAGCGTTCCTGACTTCGTCTTTCCTGTTGCAGCCGCGACAGAAGGGAATTGAGGGGTGAGTCAAGGTCGTCAGCACAGATGAGTGGTATCGGCTTCAGGAGAAGCGTACCAATGGGCAGGCCATCTAAGCAGATGTTCGATGTTGCCTCCATCGAAATCATCAAGCTCATCGTCCACCTCGGCCGCAACAATGTCCGCCCACTTTCCGGTTGTCGCATCGAGATCATTTTGAGGTACCACCTGTGCACTTGCTGAATACCCTGATTGTGCCGTCGGGGTCTTCATAGTTGAATTTCTATACTCGTAGACGGTGGACTCTTTCCCGTCATCCATCGGAGCAAGAGGTTTCTGCGTATCTCCAAGATCACAATTTTTCGGCCAGGTAGGCAGGCCATTCCGTCTGGTATACTGATGTCCCTCCTGAAGTTGATTGCTGCCGTGCGTCGATACATGCGCGGGATTAATATTAGCAACTCTAGGTATACTGCCCAGAGACAGCTGTATAGTCCTGCTCGGGTCACCCCTTGAGATTGGGCTACCAGGCGACACAGAGGGGAAGCTCATGTGAGAGCTCTCACTCGCAGGAAAACCAGAGCCGCGACTAAGTAAGCTATCCGTCCTGTTTCGACTTGGACAAAATTTTCAAGCGGCAATTGCCATGATATTAGGCAGGACCTACCTATGCTGTATAGCCAGTGGTATCTCTTGCATCTTCTCCTCCTCCTTGCCCGAGCGTATCTGCGTTATGCTTGATCCCATGTGACCAGTGGGAATGTTGAGGGCCCTCTGCGCTCGGAGGAACCCGGTAAGCTGAAAGACGCCGAGACCACGGAGAACGGAATGGGATATGAGACTCACTCTAATGCCCTTTTGACCGTTGTTCGATGCCTTTGGACCTGGTTCTAAGCTCGCACTGATGATTTTACTGTCACGTAGGTGTAGGTTCCTTCTATATGCACGGTGCATGGACACGGTTGAAGGTTAATATCGCACAGACGAACAATGACATGCTCTGATGACTCACGCAGAATGGGAGGGAGGCGAAGTGTTGGACGACGCGATTCGCTGCCCATTATCTATGATCTTGCCTTGCATATCGGCGGGTATAGCTCTACCATCGTGATCAGCCGTCTCAACAACGATTGTCCGATCTCCGACCGAGTCGCGGCAACCGTTGCTCCAGCCTGTCTCTTGACTGCTGAGCTCAATGATATCTGGCTCGCCCGAAGTGCCCTCGCTCGGAGTCAGTATTGCTTCTGACTCTGAGTCTGGCCACCCAGAAGGATTATGGAGTTCTGGATCCTGCGTTCTATTGTCAGAAGAGAGGTAAAGGTCTATTGGCTGACTGAGCAAGGATACGTGCGCGACTGGCGCCTCGGCTCCGAGGTTCGGCTGTACCGTCTCGCCCTCCTGTCCAGAGACTAGTGGCTGGCCTTGTTCGAATGGTGTTGTGATTCTCACCGGAGACAGCGAAGCCTGTTCTGGACCTCTTTGTGGCGCCTCACCCAAGGGAGGTTTTGCCTGGATAGTTTCAGCAGTCGAGACGGAAATCATTGTATCTGATTCTGTAGGTTGAGCACCGACATCATCAGGTTTGATCAGCGAGTCGTCTGCAGTGGCGGCCTGCCATTCTTCCGTCCTATCTGCATCTGTCAAGATGGTACCTGTCGATGACACGCTCTCAGTTGTTGTATCTGAGTCTGGGTCCTTTTGCTTCTTCTTCTTTCTGTTGTTGTGCTTGTTGTTCTTCTTCTTCTTTGGCATGGAAGCCTCGCTGTCGTTTGTGCCGCATATTGTATCATGATCAGTCCTCGTTCCCGTCTGGTGCATAGCATGCGTCAGCCACTTTTTGAGTATCCCAGCACGAGGGTCCATCCCGCAGCCCCGCTGCGTCGAGCACATCGTTCACCAAGTGCGTGCTACCCAGGACCTACAAAAGCATCACCACACTTACCCTCTCGGTGTCAGCCGCAGATATAGAGGGGTTTTCCTGGCGCGGGTCGAGATGTCAGTCTTGCACCACTCTTCTCACATCTGCCGACTTCTCGTCCTTACCTGAGCGGGATCTCTTCCATTGCAATTCATCTCCTGTAGCCCGGTACTACAGTGTATCAAGAAGCAAAGTCGTGCACCGGTCAGATGCAATTCTATAGTACGTGACGGATTCTTACAGCCACATGATTCCTCCATCCTTGACATCTTGTTCCATCCTGGAGTGTATAAAATTGATTACTTCCAGCTCCTCGAGGACCATCCTCTGTATGCAAAGCCAGCAGTTATCAACCCTATGGGAAGATGCGTTGGGTCAGAGCGTTTGCGTTCCACGTCAGCGACGACTGCAGGGGAAAACTCATACTTCGGTATTCCCCAAAGTGAGTGCGACATCCAGTCGTGCGCCCATTGCATTCGGTTTGCGTCAAAGCCCGGCCAGTTCTATGTAAATTACGGGTTTGTATCAGAATTATGCTAGATAAGCTACGCACAACGAGTCGCGACCTGGGATTCGGTCGCGTATGTTCGGGATTGTGCGTTGGCTTACCTTGAAGTCGAACATGAAAGAGACTGGCCTTTCCACAACGTTTTCGTTATGCATCTTAAGGAACGCCAGTGCCTTCTCCCTCATCAGGTTGTGCACCTCTTCGTGAGAATCCGCCAAAAGTTTTTCGGTTCTGCCGAATTCCCTTAAGTGGGCCACCAGAGGACATGGTCCGCCCCATGGACACATCGGGAGCACAAGATCTTCGTGCACGATCACGCGGCGGAACTCTGAGGGTCGGTTCGGTGAGAGAAGCATCAGCAGAAGCCACTCTGCACCACGAGATGGGACCCGACGTACTGCAAATCATCGGCGTGGACATCTTCTCTATGACTGGAGCGTGAAATGGGAAGAAGCAGAATCGTAAACACCTTGCGGAAATCGGAAGTTGGCATCCTGGTGGCCATGAGGTGCTTAAGTAGTCGGATACCGCAAGGCCTCTGCAGCCGAATAGGGGAACCGGGTGATAAGGAAGACATGTAAATCAGCAATCGGACGACAAGCGGTAATGGGAAAGGGCAGTCCAAGTACGCGTATCCGGTGACTGTCATTAGGTTATCTACTACAAGGGAGTGCTCCGCACCGACATAGGGATCGGCAGGAGAGAATTTTATGGTGGCAAGCGTTCACTCTACCACACAAGGCGAACGAGCTGCGGAGGTCAAGCAGCGCTTGGCGCTACAAGGTTTTGAAGACTGCCGAAGCGTTCAGAAGGTCCGATGAAAGGCAGAGACTTGCCGGGGTAAAGGGCTTCGAAGCCCTGAACGGTACTTGAAGTCGAATGACCACCACATTAGAAGTCTTGTCCTCTTTTTTGCGCTTTATCCGCTGTCTTCCCATACCTGCGGTGGGGATCGCTCTGGGATGAATGCCGGCGGCTGCAAACGTATGAATATTCGTAGTCAAAATCTTGCTTCTAGGTGGTAGTACATCATGTACAACGATACGGCTCCACTACTGATGTCGGGATGTGAGGCGATGCCGATGCGGCGATGATGACAATGCTGGTATTACCAACGTCTATGCTAGTCTTTCGGTCGTACCAATTCTCGTGCTGAGATGCGCTCCATGCCGGGGTGACGATGTCGTCGATGCTGCTGTGGCTGTGTTGTCCGTACGCGTGCTGATGTCGCGCCATGCGGCGGCCTTTGTAATGGTTGCTGTATCGGATAGTAGAAGCTGTATCCAACTGATGATCACGGAAGCGTATAGATGCTGTGCGCTGATGTCTTGTGCCGTCGTCTCTCTCTTGAAGCTTCATTTCCCGCATCTCTTTCCGAAACTCGCGCCGATAACTGCATGACGCCTTTGAACCGAGGATCGCTGAATCGTAGAGGCTGTTTTCGATGAACCGCGGCTCCATCGGACGGCCGTCCTTGCCAAGTCGATTATTGCTGCTTTGCCGTGCGCGGTTCGTTCGCCGCTGGATCGTAGATGCCGAGCACGACTCCAAGTTTTCCGTAATCCGGGTTTCGTCCTTGCTGCTCCGTCTCATCGGATAGATGCTGTCTCCGATACTGTCTCCGGCGGTGTTCACTGGAATCGTAGACGTCGTGTCCATTCCCAAAATTTCCCGAAATCCGCCTTCCGTCTTCTCCTCTCCCTTCTCCACCGCCGTTCTCCGCTGTCCGCAGCTCCGCATCATCCCGACGCCCGCTCCTTTGCCGCCTTCCCCGCCGCTTCGCCAACAACGACCACCCCATCCCCATTCAAGACCGCCACCACCACCTTCTTTGAGTCTTGGACCTCTACGCCACCGACAAGGCGCGTGCTCAGGTTCTCGCATGCCCTCTTGTACGGCTCGACGAGGGGCGCCAAGAGCGCGTGCAGCTGTTCCGGAGTTGGTGTAGGGGTGGTATGAGAGAGCTTGAGTTTGAGGGCGATGGTGGCGATGTTCGGGCATGTCTCCAAGGCGTCCGCGAACTGCAGGAGCAACGTCAGTGCTCTGTATGGGATAACAGGGGGGACGACGTACAGCTTGGATGCACATTCCCGCGGCATCCACGCTCGCCGACGTGACTTGTAGCGTAGGCGACAGGTACCCCGCCCCCGTCGGTCGTCGGTAGGTAGGTCGGTACGTCTTGTGCCCCTTTCGATCGGCCTGGAACCGCTCCGGGTCCTGCGTGGCGGAAGGAGTCCATAGTTCGTGCGAGGCCGCGAGGAGGCCGAGCGCGGTGGTGATCGAGGCCGGGAGGTGGTGTGATGTGATGAGGGAGGGGAGGTCGTGTAGGCTGATACGGAGCCATTGGATCTGCCGCGGGTTGTTCGCGAGGCATGGGGAAAGGTCGAACGAGGGAGAACCGGCGTCGCTGATGGCGTCGGGAAGACAGAACCGGACGTCGAGGTGTGCGGACGCGTCCAGTATATCCGCGAGGTCCGAGACGAGGGTGTCGTTCCACCGTGGGGAAGAGGAGAAGACGACGCTCGCGGTCGCGCAGTGCGCGTGGCGGTTCTTGAGGACGACCACGGCGCGCAGGCGGTGCTCAATGCCGGCGAGGTGGGCGGAGAGTTGACGGGCGTAAAGTTCTGCGGAGAAGTGGCAGGCGGGTTCGAGAGTGACGACGAGGTACCTGCGGGCGTGTCAGCGGTGCCATAAGAGGGAAGAGGATGCGTACTGGCAATTAGGGAAGCCCGTGCTGCGCGTCATCAACGGCCACGACCAATGACACGCGAGATCGTCCGGCGACTTGTCAAACGTGATCCGCTGGACTTTCCACAGCGCCGACAGCGTGGTCGCGCGGACATGGTGGGATGTCGCGTTGAGGCTTGCGCATGTGGCGAGTTGGGATGTGGCGGAGAGGTGGTGCGCAATGAGGTCGATGATGTCGAGTGGTAGTTTTGGGATGAGAGGAGCGGGGCCGTTGTTGTTCTGCGGGGTGTCAGCGATGGGAAGTATGGATGTGAGGTACGCACCTCAGCCTCCTCGGCCTCAGCCTGGAGAGACGCCGTGAATCCCTCCATCGTCGCCACGAAGCAAGGAAAGAGGCGGACAAGGTGGAAAGTCGAGCAACTTGTCGCCTTGTAAGGGAAATCTCGATCAACAAACATGACGAATCAATAACAGTGACAACCGGCATTCTACCTCTCCACCTTCCACCCGTTATCCCATCACCGCGGACACAGCTACAACTTCGCGAGATGGGATGAGGACTCGCTGGACGTAAGTCTATCCAACGTCACCACTCGCTGCCTCGTGCGATACCTGGCGCGGCGTCAAAGCGCAGGTTTCTGATTTCCTTGCAGACGTTATCCATTTTGCATGCTCCAGCTATAACTCCCTCGGGAAACGCTCTTGCCGCTCCGCGAACTGAAGTAGATACTGCGCTGTCGCTAGGGAATCCAAGGATGCCAACCACTTGCCTTCGCGTCCCACTGCGGACCGACAAGGCGTAGACTACCACTGGTCCCAACCAAAACGCGCCCCACTTGCGGTCCCAGCGTGCGTCTCTAGTCCAATTCCAACCCCGCGAACACCGCTAGCTCCGCGAGAGGTATCACAGCTTCATCAAAGGCAGACCTAGCCATCGGCACCACCCACTCCCCCGTGCGATGGCTCGCGACCCTCCGGCCCCTACTTCTATGATTTCCTAGCCGAACGCGAGGCATGGGTGACCACGGGGCGATGAGTTTGTCGCGAAGGCCGCTGCTGCCTCGCAAATGGAGTCGCATGCTCTTCTGACGGCAACGCATCCAACGATACCAGTGACTTTGCTTCGCGCGACTTTGCGGACTGGCAAAACGCAGGTTACCCGTCGTCTCGGTCAAAACGCGCCTGAAGTTGCATTCCCGGTTTCTGCATCTCCAATCTATTCTGACCAGGCGAACCCCGCGGCAGCTTTGCGAATTGTCCGGAGGATGGAAGGGATCAAGGGCTATGGAACGCTGTGACTGACTATCAAACGCGAGACTTTGCGTACCGTCAGATTGCAGGTTTCTGATTTCCCGCTCGGCGATGTTTTGATCGTGAGCTGAAGTCCGTCGCGACGGGTGCTGCCGCCTCGCGGACAGATCCACATACTCTCTCGACGTTGACGAATTCGATGATACCCCCTATTTTACTTCCCGCCCACGCGCGAACCAGCAACGCGTAGAGTGCCCGTTTTCCCAGCCCAAAACGTGCCCAACTCTGCAGCCTCAGCGGGTTTTCACATTCTATTCTGTTATGGCGAACGCAGCTGCAGCTTCGCGAAATGTCTCGTGGATGGCAGAGACGACGGGCTATCCAACAATGATACTGACCGTTCGTCGCGGCACTTCGCGTAGCGGCGAAGTGCAACTTTCCAATTTCCCACTCAGGCGCGAGGTGTTTTCATCGCAAGCCATAACTCCGCCGCGAAGGCTACCGTCATCTCGCGGACTGGAGTATATGCTTTCCCAGCCTTGGAGAATCCAATGATAGGAGTCATTCACCTGCTCGCTCCTTCGCGTGCTGTTCAGACAGTGTTTGCGCGTTATATATAGGCGCCCCAGTCTGCCGACTCGGAATGAATTCACACTCTGTTCTGACAACGCGAAGGCTGCTGCAGCTCGGCGAAGTGTATCATGTACGACCTAGACGGATCCTTACTCAACAATATGGCCCACTCCCTGCCGGGGTGCTTCGCGAGCCGTCAGATCCCACTTTGCTGATTTCACAGCCAAACGCTACCCATTCTGAATTCCAGCAACGATTTCTTCGTGAATGCTGGGATCACTCCGCGAACCGATTCATATACTCCTGTGGTGTTGGGGAATCCAATGATACCACTCATACCCCTTCGCATCCCTTCGCGAACCGGCAGGACGGACGACACCTCTTGTCGGTGAAAACGCGCCGCAGTTTGCCGCCTCCGCGGTCTCTCCCATTTTATTCCGACCACGCGAACGTCGCTGCAATTTCGCGAAAAGTATCACGGATTCACCAGACGTATAGTTACCTAACGGTGCCGACCACGCCCCCTGGCCCCTCGCAGTCCTTCGCGAGCCGGCCACATTTTTGGTATTTCCCAGCCAAACCCCAAGCATTTTGAACATAAGCTCTAAATCGGCCGGGAGGACTGCTGCCGCTTCGCGAATTCAATCACATGCTCTCCTGACGTCAAAGAAACTGATGCTACCACTCACTCGAGTTCGCGAGACTTCGCGAACCGGCAGGACGGAGATTCCACGTCTTGTCGGTGAAAACGCGTCCCAACTTTCGTTCCCGGTCTTCTCGTTCAACCTGTTCTGACAATGCGAACACTCCTTCGGCTTGGCGAGGTGTCCCAGATAGGGTGGTCACAAGGGCATACCGATGGTAACATCGGGAGTCAGCCGCGGCAACTATTACTTGCGTGCCGTCACTGTCAGAATGCAAGTGACTGATTTTCAACTCGGGCGCGAGGTGTCCTGAGCGCTCGGTCGTCTCTCCTCGCACGGGCCGCTGCCACTTCGAACCACATACTCTCCTGACGCGTAGGAGCCCAAAGCTACCCGTTTGCTGAGTTCGCGTGACTTGGCTGACCGGCAAGGCGTATATGATCAGTCTTAACGTTCAAATCGCGCCACTTGTTGATGATCCGGTTCCCCGTTTCAATGCATCCTTATCTAGCGAGGACAGTGGCAGCTTTCGCGAATCGTACCACAGGCTGCATGTTCACAAGGCCACTCTTTGGTATGACTATTTCGCTCGCTCTATCCTTTGCTGACTGTCCAGTCTAACATTTCGTTCTTTTCCCAGCCAAACGCGAGGCATGTTGATCGCAAGCCATACCTCGCCCGCGGAGGTCGTTGACGCTTCACGAGCTGAATTACATGGCATCCTGAAGTGAACGTTACCAACGATACCCCTCCCTCCCCTCCGCGCCCGTTCGCGAACCGACGGTGTGTAGACAGATCAGATCCAGGCATCAAGACGGCCGAAAGGCGTCTCTAAATCACCAAATATATGCTCTAAAGGGAGCAAAAAGAAAAAGGTGGAAAGATCAACCAACATGACGAATCAACAACAGTGACAACCTGTTGACCATAATACCCTATACCTCGCCACCAACGATGCAAGGCTGGGACCCGCTCCAGCTCCCGACAGAGCTCATCGTCCTCATCGGGGAACACCTCGCCGGCTCGTTTGCGTACGGCTCACTGGCGAATCTCAACGTCGCCACGCGCGCCGTTCACCAAGAGACGCTGCCGGTGCTGTATGAGACCGTGGTGTGGGAGACGGAGAGGCGGTGGTGGATACACGAGGGAGGGTATGTTCCGCGGGGATACAGGTATACGCGGTGAGTCTGTCGGAGTGTGGCGGCGACCGCGTTGACGGGTTTCGTAGGTACCTCGTGCTGATGGACGCGCAATTCAAGAGCGTCTGTCGGTACTTCTCCTCCCTCCGGGACGACGATCTCGCCGGACACGAACTCCTCGTCAAGTTCTTCCCACGCCTCGTGATGACCATCGCCAAACGCCCCGCCCTCGCCTTCGACTCGAGATACCCCGTGGTGGACTTGGACTGCACCGTCTGCAAGCCGATCAGCATATCCGTGCTTCTTCAAGTCTGCGCGACACGCAAGTTTCGCTGCGTGACGACGTACTTTGGGGCCGAGGTCTGCGCACCGTGTTTCCCGGGCTTCGTAGACGAGGCATGGCGGAACGGGAATAGCGTCCTGGAAGAACGGATCGCACGTATATCCCTCACCGTTCCCGGGGAAATCACCGCCTCCGCCACACACCTGGGATGCGGCGGACCCGGGGGCGGGAAAGACGTCGTGTTCGCCGCGGAGACCGATGGCGGGAGCTGGAGCCGGTGCGAGGTGAAAGAGTCATTGCGCACGCTGTTCGGCTCGATCCCGCGGAAACAGGAGGCGGAGGGGGAACCGTACTACATGGAGATTCGCGGGTTCGCGGTGAGCGATCTGCAAGTGGTGGCCGACGTGGTGAGTCTCTGTATCCTCTCGGCTAGATAGCGCTGACTCGTCGCGAAAGGTGGACGCGCTGCAGGAGCGTGTCTGCTTGAAGATCCCGGTCTACCCCTTATCTTCCGGGTTTTCAAGATCCGACACGCTGGCCATGTTTGAGCAGCACTTGACGGCGATCGCGGACAAGTACGCCGAGCAGTGGAGCCGGCTCCCCCCCATCGGATCCGAGGAGATTGTGCTCCGCGCGTACTACGAGGAGATCGTCCGTCGGGACGAAATCGATTTGCAGGACGTGCAGTTCGCCGAGGATTGCGTCGTCGTCGGGACGCTCGAGACACGTCGATTCCCCGAGGACGCGGAGGGCGAGGGGGGGACGGCGGAAGGGTTCGAGTTGGTGGTCAGGCGGTTTGCGTATGATGATTGGCTGCGGGAGGAGGAGTATGAAGAGGTGGAGAGTGAGGAGGTGTTGAGGCGGGCGTTTTGGCCGAACGGAGGGGTGGAGGAGTGGGAGGAAGGGGAGAAGACGTTGTCAGGAGAAGGGACGTCGTCAGGGAGAGAGACGTCGGGGGAGGATACCGAGTGATGACTTGTGCATGGACGGACGGCTCGCACAGTGGAAAACGAGAGCAGCGGAAACCTATGGACATTTCTTTCGTCTGTCGTGTCAAGGACGAACTCCCTTTCTACATCGCAGCTTTTCGCATGAAAGCTTCGCGACATGAATTCGTGCGCCGACCAACTTGACTTTCTTATTTCGTCAACCTTGATCCTCGCCTACCTTCTGCTATCGCTATCATCGCCCGACCCACATGCTTTGCCTTAAGAGACTTAGCTGGAAATCGAGAAATCACGATCAAGAATGACGAATCAATTGTGAACAAAAAGTCATCAATCGGTCAAACACTCCAAGTCGATGCTGTTCAGCCATCTTCTATGCTGCTGGTATCCTTATTCCTAAACACTCAGCCATGGACCCACCGCAGCTCCCCACGGAGCTCATTGTCCTCATCGGGGAGTTCCTCGCGGGCGACCTTGCCTTGGGATCTGTGGCCAAACTCAACCTCGCATCTCGCGCAATTCACCAAGAAACGCTACCGGTCCTGTTCGATACTGTCGTTTGGGGAAAGACGAACAAACAATGGTGGATCCACAGGCAAGGGCGTGAGCCAAAGGGCTGGAAATGGACCAGGTGCGTATATCTGGTGAGTTGTGGCACTTGCTGACGTTTTCTCGTAGGTATCTCATTCTCAAAAAGGACCAGTTGAAGAGCATGCTCGATTCTATTCGCTTGATTAGCGAAGAAGAAGAAACACAAGACCATTTGCAAGCCCGCCGACGTGAGAAAGAGGCTTGAGCAGGTGTTTCCGCGCATCGTCATGACCGCCACGAAAGAGTACTCAAGATGGTCCAGCAGTACAACGACTTTCGCTCTGCATTGCAACATTTACAAACCGATGTCTGCTTCGACCTTATTCTCCGTCTGCACAACGAGACGAGACCGCTGCAAGACGATTTTCTGTGGAGCCAGCATTTACGGCACACCGCTTCCGCCTCCACGATCACGGTCGGACAGGAATCATGACACGGAGGATAGCATCAGGTATATCACGCTCGAAGATGGAGGAGCAATCACCGGTACCGCTGTCCGTCCAGATTGGTTCGGGAAGCACGACTTCAGCAAAGATCTGATGGTGTGGCTCAACGAAGAGAACGACGACAGCAACAACAAATCGCTCGAGGCGCTCATGCGTTTGATTCCTGCGTCGCGGAATGACGAGTACGATCGATTGCCTTGGCCGTATAAAATCGACATCATAGGACTCGATATCGACGCCGTGAAATGGGTGCCAGCGCTCGTGAGTAGAGCTCGTCGTTCAATGTATGGCTTGAATTGATGCCTTCTTCTAAAAGCTCGATCTTGCCGCCGGACGTGTCTGCTTCACGGCTGAACTCGTCCAAGGTCCAGGGATGGATACCGCAAAAGCACTCGAGATGCTGAAGGCCCATATGACGGCAATCTCGATCAAATTCGCGGAGCAATGGGATCTACGACAGCCCAGCATGTCAGGTCATGGCGATACTCTGTTCCGCGCCTACTACGATGACTTGAAGAATCCTGTCACCGATCGGTCTGGGTCGACTGCGTATCCCAAAATCGTCGGCACACTGACATCGTGGGAATCGTACAGTAATGGTCCGGATGTCGAGGAGGAGTGGCGGCAAAAAAGAGATAGGGATGGGTTCGAACTGGCCATCAAGAGGGTGGCTCCTCATCGATGGGGGAGAAATGATGACTACGATGATAGCCATTCCCAGGTCTTGTTCCGCAAGTGGTATACCCCGGTGACGAGTTGAAGCTTCTTGGTCGGTGTGAAGGATCAATGGAGTTCCAGAAGGTGAAGGTCGGTTGTACTAGAAAAGCGATGCCCGAATACAGTGAAATTATCCCGTGTCGGCTGTCAGCATCTTTGGCTAGCGAAAGAGCATCCCGACAATCCAATTTCGACGGGCGCTGGTGGCCGGATAGATTCGGCATTGTGGCAGGATGGATTTGGCAATCTGTCATAGGAGTGCTCGGGGTTCCCACATGCACCTTTCGCGTCATAAGACAGCTCGACTCGACTGCTCCATACTACGCAATCTTCGATTCAGTGTCCCCAATTGTCCATGCTATACTGTCCCCGGTCACGGATGTGCCTAGTCCTTGCCGATGCCCCACTTCAACCACTTCTACAAGTCCGGAGAGACACGGACGGGTATGGCACGGACAGCGAATGACACGCGTGGATCAAGAGAGTCGCACTGACGTCGACGACGACAGGACTCGGCACAGGTCTCGGGCTATGCAACTTTGATATCAAGAGCTGCCTTCTGGGACAGTGGTTACTTCAAATCTCTCCGCGCGAAGGCTGTCCACGGCGAAAGACTTTGGGGCAAGTCCAAGAGACGGACTGGAGCGGGTAGATCGTAAACCCTTTGCGCAGAGTAGGATCTGTGCAAGCAGGGCGAGGACGATTATGATTGGGCCGAAAGCGTGGCATCGCCACGAGACGGGCCCGCAGAGTAACCCACACTGTGTAAAGGGGGATAGCCGCTAGCACATGAACGGACGGAGAAGCTATGAAAAAGCTTTCGCAGACACATGTCGTTTGGCGAACGAAGTCCTTCTCCTAGATTGGCACCTTCGGCTTGGAAGCTGCGCAGCCTCGAAACGCCAAGGGATCTCACTTGACTATCTTAACTCGACATCTCGAATACCGATCTCAATACGGATTCCTATCCAATGTCAAAGATAGTGTCAACAGGGAGTTGTTCGTCGAGCTTCGGGAGCGGCATAGCACGCATGTGGCGCAGTGGAGAACGTAAAGTGTCGGGATGATGTGGCGATTGTCAAAGATGCCGACAATGAACATTTGGATGGGATACTGGCGATATATTCCAGCGTTGCTCGTCAAGTACAATCGACTTCTAGCAGACGAACGTAGCCATCATCCCTCGATATTCGTCAGCTCACCTTGTTGCAGGGCAATACCACTTCTGCGACACGACCCCCGATCGGCCAGGCCGAATATGGTCGTAGTTATCGTCCGCCGCCCAGTCATCGATGAATAATCTCCTGACCACCAAGTCGAAGCCATCCCGAACCTCTTCCCCAACCGGCTCTTGTAGCACGTCCGGCTCTTCGTGAGGGCGATTTGAGTTCCGCGTTTTCAAGGTGCCGACGATCTTGTAGTCAATTGTCGCGTGGCGGTCGTTCTTAACGGGATTTTCCAGATCGTCGTAGTACGAGCTGAAAATGGTTTGATGGGGCTCGGTTGTTCCCAGTCGATGCCACTCTTCGGCGTATTTGGTAGCGATCAAGGTCATGCGCTCCTTGAACTTGTTCAGATCTTCGGGCTCGGCCGTCCAGCTCGAGTTTGGGAAGACCGGGAACGTCAACCTGATGCGGCAGGTCGTTTGGTCCAGCTTCAAGGAAGGCGGTTAGATCTGCAGGATGTTGACCCGAAAGACTGGTACTTACGAACTTCGGAATAAGGTGCATGGAATCGATATCGAAGCCTCTGACTTCGACGTAGTACGGTTGAATCGCAGTTTCCCGCGGAGGAGGGATCAAGCGCAAGATGGTTTCGAGTGTTTCATTGACTACACATGGTCCGCGGTCGCCGTCGTCTTCATCCCCATTGAGCGAAATGATCAAGTCCCTGTTGCCGCTGTCAGCCGTTCCGAACCATTCTGCACGAGCAGCGGTTCCCGTAATCTCTCCGTCATCTCTCAGCGTGATTCGCTTGATCCGGTCCTCCAGCTGGTATCGATTATTGTCCAGAGTCGACATTCTACGAGAATGTTGCGCTGCTTGGACGGTGGCTCCGATAAACGTGGTCTTGCAACGGTATCGTCTGGTCGTGCAAACAGAAAGGAATGTCGAAACCGTGATCGGTTCGTATATTGTACAGGACAGGTCGAAGACGGGCACACGGTTTCTGTGCAGAGCGATCTCCTTCGTTACAGTCACAACGATGCGCGGAAAGACCCGTTCGAGCTGGCTCCTGTCGTCGATGCCCACGTATTTCTTCTTCTCGGTTATCAATTTGAAGTAGTGAAGGATATTCTCCAACTGGTGTTTCATCGCGACGAGATATCTGAGAAGCCGTTAGTCCAATCCGTGAGGCAGGCAGCAAACTCACCTCGTGTGCTTCCATCCCCTGGGAACATCACCACTCTGCTGAATCCACCATCGCTTGCCTCCCTCCCAGACGATCGTCTCGTATAGAACGGGCAACGTTTCTTCATGAATGGCCCGTGCTGTCAGGTTGAGGTTTGCAAGAGACCCGTACCTGAACGAGCCGGCGAGAAACTCTCGATGACGACGATGAGCTCTGTTGGGAGCTGTGGTGGGTCCATGATGGAGATGGGATAGGAAGATATGGCGCAAGGAAGATGGAATAGTCGACGACTCTGCTTCTACGGGCTCAAACTTTTGTGCTATACCCTCCCTCCACCTTTAATTCGCCGATCCCGCTATTTCCCCGGGACTCCACTTCTCCACTTGTCTCCACTCGAGTCTGCTCCTTCTGATTCCTTGAGGCTGACGACCTCTGGACTCTGACGTATAAATGCAGTCGTAAAGCACAGTCTTGAGTTATGGATTCCTCTCATCCACCCGCAACATGCCTGCATACAAATACGACGGACCGGTAGACTGCAACGTCGACATCGATACTTCTGGGCTGAAGGGCAAGACGGCGATCGTGACGGGAGGTAAGCAATATTGTGCAATTGCTCAGGCTTGGCTGACAGGGTTGTAGGTGCGAATGGTATCGGAGAAGCATATGTGCGCGCGCTGGTGAAGGCTGGGTACGTGGTCCGTATGTCATGGTTGACATGGGCTGAACGTTGGTTGTAGTGCGCACGTCGTCTTTGGTGACTTGGACGTCACCGGAGGTCAGAAGCTGGAAGCGGAGCTGGATGGGTAAGTGTCTTGGTTCCAGGCTTGATAGTGATGCTAATGTTACGGCTTACAGAACCAAATTCGTCAAATGCGACACGACCTCATGGGAAGACCAGCTCGCCCTCTTCGCCGCCGCCAAATCATTCTCGCCGACCAGCAAGATCCACTACGTCGTCGCCAATGCCGGAATCACAAAGCAAGACGACGTCTTTGCCTACAACCCTTCCGGGCCCGAGAAGCCAGACTTGAAGATTATCGACGTCAACATTCACGGGGTCCTCTATACGACCAAGTTGGCAAACCACTACTTTATCAGCCAGAATGGGGAAAAGGAACCGGACAAGCAGGAGGATACGTGCTTGGTGTTGATCAGTAGCGGTGCGGGGTACTTGGATTGTCCGAGGGCGCCGCAGTATCAGGCGAGCAAGTACGGAATGCGGGGGGTGATGCATGCGTTGAGGAGGACGGCACATCATTATGGCAGTCGGGTGAACGTTATTGCGCCCTGGTGAGTCGTCTTTCCCTGATGATGGTTTGTTATTGATCGACTGTGTTGTAGGTATGTCGAGACCAAGATCCTGAGCAAGGAGGAATTCGACCACGTCAAATCCCTCGGCGTCGAATTTGCGACCCTGGCCGACGCGGGCGACTGTCTCTTGAGGATCCTCTCCGACAGGAAGATGAACGGGCACAGCTTGTTCTTGTCGCCGAGAAAGTGGGCGCCAAAGGGTTACATGGATTGGGGTGTCGATGATTACGATAACGAGTTGTTGCAGGAGATTACGACGGATCAGTTGAAGGGTTCCGAGTGGGAGGAGAAGCTCTTCTTGTAGATTGTAGCGGTCTGATAGATATGGCATGAATATCGGAATGCGTACGGCCGTCGAGATGCCTTTAGGCGGTCCGCCGTCTTCGTCAATCGCACTTTTGTCACATCGTCGATCTACCTTTAACACTGAAGTCACAAATTCCTCCCGCTCCACTTCTGTCCATATACTTGCTCTGGCATCATGCATAGCTGTCTTCTCCATAACTCAAACAGGCGATACAGCGCGTACTGGATGATACCGCTTTCAAGATAATACGTCGCCTTCGACTTCATCCTCCCCGGCATCAAAATGGGTCCAGTCTCCGAAGGAGAATCTCCGGATGACCAACTCGAATTCGCGCATGGTCCCTGCCCGCGAGTCTTGATGTAAATCGACGGGCTGCGCAGACGAATCGACAGTTATCAAAGTCCGTGACCTAGGCGACAGGACGGTTGGCTCGTGACGATGGAGCCGCGTGGGCTGGCGAAATCGCACTGCATCCGGAAGGTGCCTAGCTTGCAGGGCCAAAGCTGTTGTGTCTGTTCAAGTATTTTATCCATGCAATACCATGCGAATTGTCCATAACGCCGACAACTTTCCTACAGCAGACCTGTCCGCCCTCAGGAACGCCGTGTCGCGCTCCTCCATTTGCCTTGGCTGACGTCTTGCCCCATTGAATTCATTCCGACCTCTTCTGAGAGCGAACGAGCTGTTCGTCGTACAACGACTTCGAGGGACGGAAGAAAAAGTATCCCCGAGGTGCCGTCGCGGCATAGTCTTGACGGGGCCGCGTTAGAAGCGGATACGTTGATGGGCGTCGACTTGTCGCGTGTCGCTGTTCCGCATTGCAAGGTTGTACGCGGTCGTCCATCCTCCTCCACACTGCCGTACGTTCAAGCGAACAACCTTCCTGCCTCTATACGGTCGTCCCCGCTGCGACGACATCCACCATAACGCCCTCCTCCGACTGCTCGACTCCGGACGGCGGCGCAAACTGGTGTATCGTCCGTATCACGAGTTGCAGGTTCTCGATGAATCCGTTTGTGGCGAGACGAAGGAGTCGGACAGTTGCTGTGCGGTACGTACTACGGCATACCGAATTAGCGGAGGTTTGAGGGAAGAAGGGAATACATACGCGATGAGGATGTTATCTTGCACGACCAGTGTCCGTTCTACGAGATGTCCGTTCAGTTCCCGGTCTACGAGGATGACCCGACGGGCAATGTCTGCGTGTTGGGCCGACTTGAAGGGGATCTTGAGCGTCCTGTGGGGAAAGCGGTCAGTTGAACGTTCGGGGAATCGTGTCATCTCGCAATTACGTCTCATGCCAGTCCTTAGTTTCATCCTGGGTATCCTGAGTTGATTCCTGATACGTGGAAGCCATCGTCTTGAACTGAGATGAAGACATTCAGTAGAAGGAAGAGGACGACGCTATCATCAAAGTAGACCCAGCACCAGATCTCCCTCGGCCGCCGAGCTTCGATCTCGGATCAGTCATCCTTCTCCGGCGAACAGCTTGATCTTCTTCACCTGCTTCATCTCACACAACCAGTGGCGAATCAGACAACTCCTATCCTCGTAGATACCTCGGACGGCGACATAGACTCTCGTTAACTCGCTCCTTTGGGATACATCGCGTCGCGGTACACGGAAGAAGCATCATCCAAAATGATCAAGGTGCGTACGCTCGTTTTCCCTTCTTGCTACGTTCTGACGCGAATTCCTTCCAGATCTGGTCCATGAAGAAGAATGAAGAGGCGGCGGCAAAGGCAAAGCCCAAGACGACGGCAGCGCAGATTCGGGTGCAGAAGGGTGAGTGGTCCGGTGATGGGGAAGATGGGGAACGCGTTTTCGAGTTCAGACGATGCGAGGAGGCCTGGATAGGGGCAGGGACATCTGGAGACTGCAGACATGGATTGCGAAGATGCACACATCCGGCAGAGCGGAGAGCAGCGTTTGGAGTGCTGAAGCCCCTTTTGGCACGATCACGATCGCTCCTCGATTATCGCTACGAGATCTAGGATCGAAACCCCGTAACGCTGTCACGCACAATGCTGATTCCCTTCTGGCAGATCTTACGGAACTCGAACTCCCAGACACGATGAAGACGCACTTCCCGAACCCCGCCGACCTGCTCAATTTCGAACTCACCATCACCCCGGACGAAGGTGAGCTCGCACTCTTGGCAATTCATGTCCGCACGATCGCTGACCCGTGGGGAATTGTATAGGCATGTACAAGAACGCGACGTTCCCCTTTACCATCACCATCTCCGGAAACTACCCCCATCAAGCGCCAAAAGTCAAGTGTACCAAGAAGGTGGGTGACGGTCATGCGGCGATATGGGGTTTGTGCTGATTCGGTCGAGGGGTAGATCTACCATCCCAATCTCGACCTGGAAGGAAACGTATGCCTGTGAGCCGACTACATTAGCGGGGTGATTGTGGATTTCGTTACTAATACCCCAATGCTCCCTCGAAACCAGAAATATTCTGCGTGAAGACTGGAAGCCGGTGCTGTCCTTGCAGTCTGTCATGGTCGGCTTGCAGTACCTCTTCCTCGAACCGTGAGTCCGAGAACTTGCGCCTTGGGCGATGTGGCTGTGGCTAATTCGTTCTTCGCTGTTCTAGAAACCCCGATGACCCCTTGAACAAAGGTTTGTCCACCTTCGCTTCCTTACAGAACAACACTGACCTCGTTTGTTCCACGTCCACAGAAGCAGCCGAAGACCTCCGTCGGGACCGTGCGCAGTTTGCGCGAAACGTCGCTACCTCGCTCAAGGGCGGAACCGTCAGGGGCGAAAAGTACGACAAGATGATCTAGAGTGGTGAATAGACATGCGGAAAGTGGTGTGGAGTGGAGATTCGCAACGGCGGATGGGCATGGTGGGTTGTATTCGTTTCATGCCATGCTATTGGAAGAGACATGATTGCGCAGACGCTCCCCTAAATGACGTGTTACGGGCGTACCTAGCAGAATGGCAGAGGAGTTGGTGCTTTGTCGTGTCCCAAATGCTTCCTGGCCGCGTCTCGGCACTCGCGTTCCTCTGGGATTCAGCCGGACGAAGCTCATCTTGCGCCACACAAGTTTGGGCTTGATCTGATTGCGGTCATGTTCAATGTTTCCGTTGGTCCGCGATGCGATAGTCCTTCCAGGTGCCTGCGAGTGGCGCCGACTCTCGAATGTTGCAATCAAACATATTCAGCTTTACAATACAGGCTCAGAGTCGCATCGGTTGGACAAGTGGATTGGGCGGAACAAATGCACTCTTGCACCGTTGAGTCAGAGACTCGGGCGGACTGGCGAACATCAACATGGTCAATCGACATGGCCAATCGATATTCGGAAGTGAAGGCAGCTTCGGTCTAAGGACAAAATGCAATGCATCACAAACCCTTACTGCTCCTACTACCTATATATTACTGCATATCGCGTAACATGAACGAAACCCTGTCTGTCACTCGCGTTGAACTCGTCAATCTCCCTAGCCTAGCTTCTGTCGTTTGCAGGAACCTTCGTCGTTTCGTCCGACAGTCTCCTCCAGGCCGGTATCAAGAGCCGACTGCAAATCGTGCTTCGAGATACCGGACAGGAATTCACTGTGTTCCTGACTTTGTTCCAGACCGCACTCGTCGTGTAAGCGAGTATGCTGGGACAAGTATGAGTGCAGCGGCATGTTTCGATATCTTCAAACGCGACTTCCATGAGCTCAGCAACTCCACAATCATCAGAAACAACCGTGAGCTCTCCGTGAAGTTCCTGCATGATGATGTGGATGTCTTCGAGAGGCTTCTGGATGTAGCCTTTTCGTTTCGGTAAGGCCTCACGCAATTCTTTTCCCTGCCGATAAGTTAAAGGAAGGCCGTGCTCGGCCATGCCTGGTTTGCTCTCACATTGCAAAGTATACAACGCCATGCGGGGACGGTCATTACCGGCCGATGTCGTTGTGCTGTCTGTCATATCCAATGAAAGCTGTTCTAGAAGTGTTGTCCCGCTCGATTTTTCGGTTGGTGATTGAATAGAGATAAGACTACAAAGGCCGCTCCAGCTTATTGGCTGTTATATATATATGTTTTATATATCGAGAAAGATCATAGCTCACCCTTCGACGGATGACTTCTTTTCAGCAGTTGCTTCTTGATTCTTCTTCATACCAGTCCAGACCTAGCCCAAGTCATAGTGATCCGAGTATTGCCACAGCGAGCCTTACAATGGAAATACGGCTTAAGGGCCGATATGAAGCTTCCTGCTTGATTGCGAAACCCCTTGCTGCGCGACCGGAGGAAGATCAACGGGTCCTCCCTCGTACAGTCTCAAGCGCAATTGTTATCCGACAAAAGAGCATGAAACATTCTATCCGTTGAGATAGCTATAATCGCGCAAGGACGATGGCAACAAAGCTAAAATGCCTCATTGAAGGGGCGAAGTCAAAAGTCTTTGACGCAGAAATTCGCATATATATATACAGAGAATGGTAAACCCATACTGCACTCAAAAGTAATAGCGGCTGCATAGACAAATGTCATCTGTTGACCGACCCGAGTTCAAACGCATTGTCGCGTTCGGACAAACTTAGCACGACGGATGGGCGTATCTCAATGACTGACAGAGAGGCTCCCAAGAAGACGCGTGATCGCCTAAGCAGGACAACGATAAGTCGACACTCGCGATGGAAGAAAGGGAGACGCTACTGGCGCAAGTGTCACTTGCTACGATTCGGGCGGAATGACAGATGTATAGTCGCGTACGAATCACAACAATCTGCCTCCCACCAACTATAGACAACTCATAGACGCTCATCAGCACATCAGCTTGCAGTGTTATCCCTGACCTCCGACGCGTTCAACCAGAAGCTGTGTCGGTCTGGCTGGCTGTGCCAAGTTCGCTAAGACAGCTCTCCAGAGCAGACTGCATCGCTTCCCCTGACATGCTCGGCTTGTCCTGAACCCTTTTCATCATCTTTTGCCAGACTGCTGCGTTCGTGTGAGCGAGGACCGCTGGGCGGTCGCGTTTCGCCCCAAACCACCACTCTCGTGACATTCGATCATATGGCTCCTCGCGCTCCACTGCCATTACGTCCCTGACAGAAAGATCATCAGAAGCGACTGTGAGTTCCGGTTTTTCATTATCCAGAAAAACCCTTCAAGAAGACGTGAGTGGGCCTCTCAGGCTTTGGCTTGTGATATCCCTTCGGGAGCGCGTCGCGTCCCTCTTGATAGATTTTTCGGAGATCGTTCATCATTTGAGGGTTGTCGCCCTTCAGCTTGTATAGTTGCATGTCTGTCTCAGCGCCTTCGGTCAATTGGGGTCGAGAGGAAGACACGGCCGAAGCGAGAACAGCGATGTATGTAGATTTGACGTTGCGTGGTCAGGGATAAACGTTACGGTGGGTAGAAGAAAGGTAATTCCTCTTGACTGGCCCTTTTGACCCATTATAGAACATGTATATATACATCGAATAGCCATCTACGCATTTCGATATTAGAACCGCATTCTAAAAGGATCGGCCTGACTTCCCTCCATGAATTTCCCCTTTGATCGTCACATTCAAAGGAAGACAGATGAGGACCGCTCTTCTCACTGGAATCCCTTGGACCAGGCGGGTTATGGTGAGTATCAAACAATCGCAGAAGGTTATCGCCTGATAGAGGGAATGCTATCTATCGTCCCTAGTTGATTACAGCGGCTAAATTCATCGAGACACGACAAGGAGAAAAGCTAGAACGTTCTGAGAGCGTGAATAGCCTTTTCACGCGCACTGGTCATAACATGCCAATCCAATGGCAGAAATACTTTTCAAGTGTTTCATAAACAATGGAAAGCCAAGCAGAAACCAACTTTGATGGTCGAGCGGACATCAAGCTATGTCCGCCAAGATCTAGCCTTTCAATACGGATTCGAAGGATAGAAGGTGCCTCAAACAGCTAGTCAAACATTTCTCCTGCAGCTCTAACGGAGAGGGAGAAAAACACAGGGAAGGTGTTGAAGATAGAGGTAGACTCCTGAACGACAGCGATACAGTCACACCGATGGTGTGGGTAAGGGACACGATTCGAATCTCGGTTGAAATGATGTCAAACCCCCGATGGGCAGAAGCACACCACAGATCTCACACATTCTCGTCACATAAGCTCGGTCCAAGGACGATGTTACATCTGCTGCGGCAAAGGTAAATTTACCATGAAGGCGTCATGCACCGAACAGAGATTGAATCATTGCAAACTGCTGCCATGACTTGTCGTGAGATTGCTGCAGCATGTACCGCGGCTATTAACACGTTCCCCGCGAGATCCGACCCGTGCAAGGGCACCACAAGCCCTTCTCTGCGGACCTCGCACACGTTGAACAATCTGATACCTCCGCTTCTAGTGCTGCTTCAAGTCCTAATTCGGACAAACCGAGAGAGAAAGATTTGAGGCAGATATGGTGAGAGTCACTGATATAGTATGGTAGACAAGCATAGGCAATGTGGCAATATGAGTTGGTATTTGCAGACATGAAGTTCTGGAGCAAAGTCTAGAAATTCGGCGTGTGGCGCATTCAATTGTACCTTCAATCATGCAGTCTCACAGGCTGACCTGCTGTCAAGTCTAGAGGACTTCTATCCTGTGTTGAAGCACGTCTGTCGTTTCTGTTCACCTCAGCTGCATTCTGGCCAGACAAATACTTCGAATTCCAGAAGTGACAAGATTTGAACTGGTCGAAGGCGGGTACTCGCCAAATTCCAGAAATACGGTACGAATACATCTCCTGTGCTCTTCTGCAATTTTCACGTCATCGAGTGAGCTGCAGACATCACAATTGACGTGCTAAAAGCATATACAGTAGTAGTATTGACGCTGTGATGGACCTTTCATCAAGACCAAAACCTCGTTATTCGGGTAAGGAAACCTTCATACGTTGATCATGGCTCTGACAAGTCGGTAAATACATGTTGAATTTAGTGCTGCGATGAACGACCCTCGTCTGCTACTGATCGTCGTCATCCAGCCTATAGGTCAACTTCGCGTAATCGGGCTCACTTCCAAATCTCGTATAGAGATAGTAGGTGTCCTCGACATGAGAACATAGCCGGAGGTGACACGCAGAACGATGCCAGTCCTGTAGCGTATTTATGTCATGCAATGGTACTCCTTCTCAAGACATTCTTCCCGGTGGCCTGTTGATCTGACGCTTTGGGTTTGCTCAATCAGATCTCCCTGTCACACGAGTAAGTAAGCAGCGCTTGATATATCACACCACATGCACCAATGATCCCGACACAACGAGCTACATGACATAGGGGCCGGGGTGCTATCTCTCATCTCTCACGCAACTTCAGTCCTGAGATATCTCACACCTACCGCAAGCAACACCGGTATCCCGAGCCAGTGTTATCTGCACAAGATCCGGCTGAGATCTTGAACTCTGAGCTAGTTTTTTCAGCAGTAGCTACGTCTGATGCATGTTTCTGGAGACCGATGTTTTTGATTGCTAGTACCGAGCAACAAGCGCGCGACGACCTATGTGATCTCCGCCGAAAGGGTCAAAGCAATCATGCTCCAGATAATTGATAATATGATATTTGCCAGCGTGGAAACGGTCTCAGGCTAGACAAAAGTGATTCTTTCATGCCTGGTAGCGAGCGTCTGAGCCTAGGACACATTTCCTCTCCAGTCTTAGAAGCCACCGACGATGAGTTTCTAAATTACAGTATGACACGACACCTCACTGACGTACAAAACTTTAGTGAATATGAGTCTCTCGCGATATTTTGGCCCGAAGCTGCGTCTTTGAGGAAAGCTCTCGCCACCTCACTATCATTCTATCAGATATTTTCTGATGGTTAACCCATTTACCGCAATCATCGAGCTTTTTGAGCTGTCTACATCACAGGTTTGGCCTAGATCGAATCACATAACACTGGACCTATGAAATGGAGACCTGTGAAAACGTGATACTGCTTCTGTAATCAGCTGAGATGACAGTCGCTCGAGTGCAGACCAGACAGCTCTATGACATATGAATATCAACCGGGTCGACTGCTGCATGCCCAGTGTACGCAAAACATCTTTACATTGTCCATACATACGTGGCAGGCGACATCCGACTTCGGACCCAGGGCCACAAGCACTCGATTTTCAATAAAGGATAATTTTGAGCCATGTCAAGCGTGCATCATCTACCTTCCCTCTCCCCCAAGGGTCCCGAATTTCGATCGCCGCGTCTGTTCGCTCCGTACGAGTCTTGAACAGTCACAAAAGGATCTTTGAGGCTGAAGGGACCGTGATAGTCTCTGAGGTCTCAGAAGAAGCGGTCTTTAGGGTACTCAGCTAAGAACGACGCTTCTCCTCACAAGGTTAGGTCGGGGACAGGGCAAGTCTTCAAAGACGTTCAATCTTTTTGACCCATGGCGCATGAATGTGAATCAACTTTACCGGAACTGTCTATCCTTGCTTAGGAGTCCTCCTGACGGCAAAATGCCAATCCCACTCTTCGACTCGAGATATCATGCATTTTGGAACCACCCAAGCATCAGCACCAGCCATCGTCAATGTGCAGGCTCCCGGGCGCTGTGGAAAGATGCGACCAAGCTCGCTTTAAGCAACTCGGTTTGAATACTCGCCGGCAAGAGATGCAGCAGCGCTCAGTGGTATCCGCCGAATCGACGAGTCGCCCTGCCCACTTTAGCATTGGATTGGGTATTGGGTGCAGGTATTACCCCTTAAAACAAAGAGGCTCATCCTGCTGCGTGTCGCCCACAAAGCGCATCCTGTTGCGAGATCTTCGATTCGGCGCCGCCAGCTTTGGAACCTGCTCATTATCTGAACCTCGCTTTGAAAGACGGTTGAGAGTCTCTAGACGCCTCAGGAGACTCGTGGAGCTTGAAGAGAGAACCAATGTCGAAAGGATTTGAACTTCGAAGAGAAGGAGTCAAACCAACCGGCGGTTTGTTCTATCTCAGCATGTGTCAGTTGTCACTCTAGCCTCAAGACACTATGATTTCAGGTGCTCTCGCTCGGACGGAGAACTTTGATACTGGCCGGGCGAACCTAAGTGCAACGCTATAAAGAGAAGTGCGCGAGGCTGTGATCGTAGTGTCTCGCGCGTGTCTCCATTCCACAGCAAGATTGTGACATCCTACCTTGGCACCCTTGACCAATGGGAGGTAACGAGGGTGGTAATTCGAACCTGGGAAGAGGTACTAGCAGTCAGGGTGGAATGGCGCCGGAAGATCACAATGATTCACCCTGTCTATCGCGGTCCGAAGCGACCGTGGTAGCTGATGAGGAGACCCCGCCCGGTATACGCCGCATAATCGCCAAATCCGCATACTGGCAATCTCGAATTAGGTTGGCCGACTTATATTTGGTCACGCGTTATCTCGTATCGAACTTCGCTAGTCTGAAGCGATTGGGATTGTTCTCTTGCCTTTCTGGAGAGAGGCATCATGTACTGAAACGGAAGGCTGAACCCGCGCCGGGGAGGCCGAGAGACTCATGCGAGCTATAGACGTCTCCGAGGTAGTGCGACCGACAGTGTATATCTCTCGTTCTTTTGGTGTGTCAATGGCTCGCGGCAAAGCATCTGCAAAAGGGCGGCACTTCCGAGCCTCGGCGGTCTGCAGCAGGATGTGCTGGTAGCAATGGCCACAACTCTTCCGAGCGACCGATATGAAACTTGCGTGTCATACTCGAGCGTCGTGATTCGGTAAAGGCAGCGCCGTTCTTTGACGCAACTGTCGGTCTGGGCTTGCGTCACGGAATCGAGTCACTCACGGTAGCTGAGACAATCCTCATGTGTATCAGGACTTCCTATACCCGCAGGCGGTGAGTCAACGCACAGGGCAGAAGCTCTGACAGCCTTGTCATTATCCATGCTACTATCAACGAGGCATTCACTCTGGAGAGTGCTTCGGGCGGATGTGTGCTGGGCCCAAACTCGGCGGTGCGGCAAACATCACGTGCTATGGTCTCCTGTGAGTTGCATGCAAGTTGGCGATATATGCCCGTCACGAGGTCCATTGAGCGCCGAGAGGCTTACCGGGGGTGAGGCTTCTTTGTGATGCGAAACGTAGTTCGTGCACCGAGATGGAGCAGAGGACACCGTGAAGTAATACGAAGGAGGTTTTGAGACGTAAGAGATATGTTCGTACAGTTTACAAGATATACACGGAACTGACACGAGATTTACCACAAGAAGACTCATCTACTTTTTTGCATTGAGGTGTACCAGACACCTCGGCTTTTTCATCGCCCTTGGTTGGCGGCCGCCTTCTCCTTCGCATCTTCGTCCGCTTTCTGCTGTGCTTCGATTTCGGCAATCATGCGTCGGACTTCCTCTTGCCGCTCCCTTGCTTGCTCGGCAGCATCAGCAGGCATGGCGTTGGCCGGGATTGGCGGTGGTCGAGGCATCGAGTTCATCTCCTCTTCTTCATCGGCGTCGGTCGCAGCGGTCGCGACGACGACGGAGGCGCGACCTGCGGGTCGTACACGCCGAGCCATTGGAGCAGCAACGACGGGTTGGCTGCGAGGCTGCGAGCCCTGGATTGGCGTTAGCGGAAGGGCCGGACCTGCTTGGTTTGCAGGAGTAACCGTCTGTGACAGCCGCGCGGGAAGTGCGGGGACCTTGTACTGATGGTCGGCCGAAGGCGTCGAGGTTTTGGCGGCGTGAATGATTTTGGCCTGACTGGGATCTTGCGGCTTCGTAAGGTTCCAGATTTTGTCGTTGCCGAAACGTCCCGCTTGAGACGCCGGTGACGTGCCATTCGAGCCGGAAGTTGACGTTGAAGGTCGCTTTGGTGCTGCGAATGGCTTCTTCTTCATGAAAAGTGGGGCCTCCTTGGGTTTGGGCCTCACCGGCGGCATGACAGAAGATTGCGACTGAGTCAGTACGTTCCCGTTTAGGTGGCCAGTCGCTGCGCTGATACTCGAGGGCGAAGCAGCATTTGGCGCGATCGAGTGCATAGGGGGAACGGCCGAGGCTACGGGTCGAGTGGATTGCGCGGCTCGCAGAGGTCGCACAGGAGAAGGAAGTGTAACCGGTGCGGTGACGGGTTGAGGCGGACCGGCGGGCTGAGCTGCAACGGGGCCAGCAACTCGAGCAAGTCCTTCCGAACGGACAAAAGCGATAGCTTGTACGGATTGGGCAGGCGCAGCCGGGTTGACATGCGTCATGACAGGTCGCATGTTTCCTTGAGGCGGAAGATTTGCGGCGAGCGCGCCTCCGGAACCTTCGGCGATGGAGGTCTGGGCGATGGCATCCTCCATGACTGCATCCGGTGCATAACCTGGAGCTGGAGGTCGATCGTTCGGCGTTTGTTCTAGTTCAGTGGTCTCCGAGTTGACATCGCGCTCGTCTTCCACATTTCTCCCTGTCATAACGACGTCCATTACGAGCGATTCTTGGACAGAAGTCGGCGCCAGCGTTGCTGCTGGGGTCTCTGCACAGTCCATCGCCACAATGGTCTCGATGGCCATGTCATCTGCGTCCACCTCCATGATGTCCTGTAGATCCATCTCGACTTCCATCTCGGCTGCCTGACGTTCCTCCAAAGCTTCTTCCATCTCCACATCCGCTTGATCACCTTCCATCGGATCGTCGAAGAGAGCAGCGGAATCTGCTACGGGGAAGCCAGCCATTCGACCCGAGTCCGAAGTGTTCAGTGATCCGGATTGTGCGAAAGGCGTTGTATGCTCTTCACGCATTTCGGCATCCACATTGTCCATTCGCACAGCTGCAGAGGCGTTGCTGTCATTCGCGGTAGTGGTGGGATTGTTGTCATGCTGAAGCGCTGCTGCGGATGATGCATCAACACTTTGCTGATTGTCGTGCGTTTCAGATGTGGAAGTAGCCGGTGAGGCGGATGCAGCGGTCGAGATTCGAGCGCTATTGTCGATATCCGGTCGTGGTTCCTCTTTGCGACTGAAAGCCGATTTGGCGACGGGATCCTGCTCGTGAGACTCGGTTTCCTGCTTTGCGACAGCGGGTATAGCGCCGTCTTGGACTGGTCCAAACTCCGACGGAGCGGTAACGGATGGTGCTCTAGCGGTTGCAGACTCATTGCCCGAATGATCCTCCTCGCCTGTAACCGACGACATGATGATAGTGGGAGCAACCTCGGCGGTAACCGCAGCACCGGTATCAGTGGACAAGTCGGTGGTCGCCTCTTGCTCGATGTTGCGTTGCGCTTCGTCCTTTTGCCTGACGAGCGGTTCGTCGGACGCAGGGAATTGCGCCTGCTGTATGATGGCGCTACTGGTAGTCGTGCGCGATAGAAGCGAGGGAGCAGGTGGCGATGAAGCGACCTCGGTGCAGGTACTGTGAGAAGATGCGTCGCCGAGCCTTGAATCGATGTCGGAAGTCGCGCCCTCAACAAGATCGTTACTGATAGCCGCAACATTCGTCGGGAACACCTGATGAGAAGAGTGATTAGGCTCTTGCCAGAGCGTCATATGCTCAGCACTGACGAGTAGAGGGTCCTCCATCAAATCTCCGTCATTTACGTCAACTGTCGTTGAGGGAAAAGCCTAGTCGCAATTGCGATCAGTCAACATCCAAAGCACGCATCGTGTTCGTATAACACTTACCAACAGCATTTGTTGCGACAAGTCCTCCATCTCTGCGTTTTCAGCCTCCGAAGTGGTCGACGTGGCCGCATCTGCATCCTCTAGTGAGACCTCTTCCGCAATCCGCATGAAGTCTTCTTGTACATCGCCTTGCACTGTGTCGTCCTCGACGTAAGCATCCGCATCGGACGGCAAGGTCATTTGCAGGGATGTTCGAACGGCATCAAGTGTAGGAGGCTGTCAGAGACCTACATCAGCAATCTGTCAAGCAGACGGAATAGTATGCGACGTGACATACCATCAGGACGCGACCCAAACTATCTTCACTCCTTGCGAAAACTTCCAACGGAGTCCCAGATGAAAAGACCCTAGGAACTCCTGCTTCGGTCATTGCGACATCGCTTTGCCTTGCAGCTGCAATCGCGATGATTTCATACTCGGTTGTGGCATCACATGACGAAACGCTGGCGGTGCGAACGATAGATGATGCTCGCTCGAAGTCTGATGCGGGTGACGGCGAAGGCGTATGTAGAGCTTCCGAAGAGACAATCTCCAGCTGGGAGTCGGTTTCCGGATTGAAAGGTGAGATGGTAGCTGATCCAGATTCCATGCGACCGACCGAGTCGTTAGGCTGCTCTGGAGAGGTCGCGATGACGGCGTCCAGGATGTCCGCGACGATTCGCGAGAAATTGTCGACGATACCATGGCATGCCAATGATATAAGGCGCGACAGCAGGCTGAATGTTCCCATGATGACGAGGGAGAAGATCAAGACGAAGTGAACTACAGGTGAAAGCTCTTCGACCTGAGAAGTCTTGGGTGATCCGTGAACAGCGATAGCGCCCTTGACGATATCGTGTGGCCCATCAAGATTGAGCCGCGGCGCCCAGACGCGAATCCAGGTGTTTACGACGCTGATAGACGTCGACCCGAGTATGTTTCGCCGTGTGCAGATGACGAGTTTCGTGATAGTGTCGACGTACACGACTGGATGCAGCTTCGCAAGTTTCGAAGTAAAGGCATCGGTCGCACTGAAGATCACCTGTAGTCTGGCAGCGGCAAACAAGCCGGTGAAGATAGACGTTGCAGGGATCCATCGGTGGTGTCTCGGCGAGCGACAGGCGATCTGCATCGAGGCGGCGTCGTTATGGGCGATTTGCCTCCAGGAAGAGCAGCGACGACAAATCTGTGCCGAGCGTCGGCAAAGCGCCTGGATGGCGACCGCAATTCGCAGACGCCGTAACAGGCGACTGAGCAAGAACAAGGTAGCGATCCCACCGCAACAGAGGTATAGCGCGCTGAAGCGGCGCCAAGGTATCTGCGTAGCGGTGGGTAAATCGCGAGGACCCGAGTAGACGGTGAGTCCCGTCTAGGTGGCTCAATGGAAAGTCAGCGGATCACTTCGTGGTTGTGAAGCAGAGGGACATACCGGGTCATTCTGCAGAACGAGCTGGTACCGATGCCCAAGCGCAATCCGTTGTCGACGTATATTCGCGGCTTGCGCGTTGTTCTGCCGCATCATCGCGAGATTCTGATCTCGCCAGGTCGACAGCCTTTGCCGTTCTTGCTCATAGAGGTGTTGTTCCGTTTGTCGTACTTCCTCGGCGGCCAACTGGTTCGCCAAGCAAGACGCAAGTTCAGTATCGGCGGTGCAGGTTGGTAGCGGAGGGCAAGTTGCAGTGGGACACGCGGGCGATGTCACAGGAGGTGATGGCCCGTCGGAAGGAGGGGATGATGTCGTGAGCGGTTCCGAGGCGCTCTCCTGATTCGGAGTGGTAGCAGACGGGTAGTGATCTTGATCTGGTAGCGAAGCATCCATAAGTACGCTACGCGCCTATGCCTGAGTCTTTACCAATACTCACCATCATGCAATTCCACCGGCAACGATTCATTCTTGGAAGCAGGATGCTGCTCAATACGAGAACCCACGGAGCCGGTTTCCACCTGCGTGAACTTCCACTCAGGGCGCACACGATAGAAGCCGAATTCGGCAACGTATCCCTTGAAGAACTCGAGAGTCAAGCCGACGACGCGCTTGCCGATGGATTCGTCGACAAGACTTTTGCGGCGGGCTTGGGGTTCCCCCTTTGTGTCATCGAAAGGCGCGAGGCCCGGAGCGGGCGTATGGATGGCTGGGTGGTGATGCGTTGTTGACAACGCTGATGATGCTGTAGCTGTGACGGTACGAATGACAGTCACCGTTGCTTGAATGATTTCGGTCACGGTAGCGATACTTGTTTGACCTTGAATGACGTTGGTGTGATCCTGTCCCGACCCGCGGGCAGAATTGACAGTCAGTGACAAGGTCGGAGTCGCGGACGGAAGCGACAATGCGTGGCCAGGCGACGTGACCGGCGGCGACGGCGCAGCAGATGGTGTTGCCCGAATCGAAGTATCGACGAGGACCGGTTCGACGTTCGATTTGACAGATGACGGTTCGAGTCCAGCGGCAGCTTTGTCCGACGGCCCGACATCCTCGGCAGACGAGGTATCAGACCGGAACAGCTCTTGATGGTGGGAAACTATGTACCCATCGGACGACAAGAAACCCGCGGTAGCAAGACCCGAGGTGACGTTGTGTCCGTTGATGATCAAGGAAGCATTGTTGGCGACGTAGACATTGATGGTAGCGTTATCGAAGACGTTGAAGACATAGGTGACGTTCGCGAGAGCGTCGATGGTGGGCGAGGCGATAGCGAGACCGAAGCAAGAGACAAAGAAGACGAGCCACCCGATGAGGGCGGCTTTGCTGGTGAGCATGTTGAGAGCGACGGGGTTTGTGCGGTGTGACGAGGTTGTTGCAGTGTAAGCGGTCGTTGCAGTGTAAGCAGGACGTTGGAGTGTAACAAGACTATCACGAAGATGAGGGATCAATGGACATGATACGAGAATGCAGAATGGTATGATCATATAGCCTCGCTGGCAACAAGGTACACGCGCGAGTACCGGCACCCCCAGGGCGAAAATGACGAGCAATGATTTCATAAGACAGCCAGCTTACAAATTCCCCGAACCCCTGCATCTCTAGCCAAGTCCCAGGACCGCCATGGTCCCCGCAGCCCTCTATCTCCCACGCCAACTGAACCTGCGAGGTGGCACAGTGATTCCCGATCCTCCTTGCCGAGGCGGCGCATCGAAAAAAGTTTAAAGACGAGAGGAGATGTCGTTGATTGATGAGCGACAGCGATTCGGCGGGAGAGATGCCGGGAGATAAGGAATAGGAGACGGAATTCTTGCCAAATGGAACGCGGGGGAAAAGATTGGCGGTGTTCCGTGCGATCTGCGACGATGTGCGAGATGGCGAGAAGACGACGACAACGGATCGAGGATGGTTGAGGATCTGGAAGGGAAAAGGGTAAGGACAGGAGAGGGAAACAGTGAAGGGAAGATGGAGCAGTCGTACGGACCAGCGTTGTGAAACCAGACGTGAAGAAGTCCAATCCCCGATGCAGCAATATTCAAAAAGCGATTTAGAATGACGGAGATTCGTTCCGTCGGGCGACATTGCCCAAGGAGCGACGTTGATGCACGACCAAACGATGGGAATGGTGGAGAGCGGCGGGCGAAGGTGAATCGACGCGACAAGCAGCGAAGACGGTGTAGTGATCGTGAAGCGAATGGTCTCGACAAAGGAGACGCGCGAGATTCTCTGCATATGTGCGTTGTCATACGATGAGAGCGGAGAGATTCAATGCGGATAGGTGTGAAGGGTTGAGAACGGGTAGTGAAGGTGCATGGAGATGGATCGATGTGTTATGCAGCGAAGGAGGTGTTGTGACCAAGATCCGAACCGCCTCGACGGTGAAAACGCGTCCAGCATGTCTCCCAAAGCGTGGAAGATCCTCGCCGGCGTGATCTGAGAAGCAGTCCATCGTCAGCGAGAGAACGAGGAAAGGGAAACCAGCATGGCACAGAGACAAGGAATGCAAGAAAGAGAGTCTCGCCCAGTCCCGCATCACGCACGCCAAAGGAGGATCGGCGGTGCTTCGCGCGGAAGAAAACGCAAGAGGGTATGGTCTTTGAAGAGAGACGGTATCGATCCATCATCTTGCGTCGACATGCATGACATCCTGCTGGCGTCCATCGTCTCCCGGAGTGCTGTAGACCAGCGAGATACGTACGACATCAACACCTCCCTTCCACCAGTTCCGACGCGATAGGGGTATCGTGAGTTTTTGGCAAATCTTCCGCATTGCCAATCTCCCGCAGCTGATTCGCTGACGATGCTCTCCTCCCGCACAGAATCCTCGCACAAGACCTCTATCCACCCCTCTGAAGATCAGAAACGTGCCGTCGAGTAAGATCCCGTAAGTCCCGCGGACTGTCCGCAGCCGAATGTGAATAGGAGGTGAAATGATCGTCGACTCACTGCTTCTTCCCCCTCCACAGATCCGATCTCCTTCTTGAAGCGCTTGACGCTCCGACAACAGTCCACCCCGCTCTAAATTCCCCTTGACCATCCCGTCCCGTCGTCACCGTCAACCGTCTTGTCCAACAGGCGCCTCTCCGATGCGAGGGCTTCAGAAGTGCCGAGAAGCCGTTACTTGGCGAGGGTCAGGATCCCAAGGTACGTCTCCGCCTCTTATCGTCGTCGCAATGTTGGCGAGCTTGAGCATTTCATTGAATCTTGAGTCCTTGCCTACAGGCCCGATGGCGTCGTCAAGTCAGACTTCCGGCGCATATCAATCGGGTTCCGGAAGAGCGGATGTCGTCCGCAGTCGCACCGTGTTGCGCTTGTTCAGCGTGCCAGGCAGTTAGGCCAAAGGCAAGTCGATTCATCACCCATCCACCTATCCAATCCTCCATCCTGTGATGATTCATGTCGTCGCGCTTCAACGCGTGGTCGCGCCTCGGCCTCGGGAACGGCGACAGCGGTCGCATCCCATGTCGTCCTCGTTGTCTTCTTTATCGCGCCTATGAATCTAACGCTCCCTTCGTACATTCAGTTGTCGCACCCTACAGACCACCAGATGCTGTGACTGGTTCTTGATCTGCCCGAAATACAGCTCCAGCTGAGTCCACCGCGGCTGCTCAATCTGCACAAATGCGCGCAGCGACGGCGATTCGTCATCCCTTCGAACATCATCGCTTCAAATTGCCCAACTGGGACCCGGTTCACTCAGGGAACGCATGGCATCGACTTCCGCCCTGACGTTGCTTTTGGATACGCTCAAGATCGACTTGCGCGCCGTGCCTGTTCCGCGGGAAGAGATCCGCTTCTTGTTATTGTGCGGAATCTGCCTTTTGCGAAATCTACCAAGTCGGCACCGATACGTCGACTTTGGCGTCGGAAAGCAAGCGAAGGAGTGCATAAGGGAGCCTGATGGTAGGTCGTACATTGTTCTGCGGCCCATTCTCTAAATGATTGATCGGACACTCTAGCAGATGACCCGTCGGAACTCTGAAATCGGATCCCGTTCGGATCCCGTCAGCTCCGTCAAGCCATTTACGTACGCTCAAGATCGGCAGGTCTCGTTTTCGGTGGTCCGTCGGTCCGTCGGTCCGTCGCTTCAAGCATGCGTTGTGGGATTCGCGTCTCTCTCTTCGGTGGACCCCCGACTCTTGCGAGATGGACCAAATCGCAGCCGATCTCTCGGAAGCGTCGCTCAGCCGAACAAGCGTAGGGGCTTCCCAGGTATGTCATCTATCTTCCCGACCCTGCTTGCCGGAAGACTGACATGACGATTCGGCAGTTTACACTGCGGATTGCTGAATCTGGACGTCAGTCCTCCTTATGCAAGTCTTCTTCTACGACGGCCAAGGACGGATGTCTTGTTCCGCGACCTCTTTCGTGAACATTGCGTTCAAAAAGAAGTGAACCCGTCTAGACTACAGGCAATCTCGTGACTAGCGGCGGGATCATGCGAACGTCGTGAGGTCTCAAGTTCTCGCCCGTCCCTTCAATCGTTCCAGCATACTAATCTGTACATCGAAAGCTATGTTGGCAGCCATACATCTCCGCCTTGCATTCAACCTGCGTTCTCCGCGCGATGAAGAAACGCCTTATGCAATCCCATTTCGGGCGGCCCGATGGACAATCGGCTTATCGTGGCATCTCGATCCAATCGCTGAAGCAGAACGCACCATCTCGACGGGAATAGCTGGTCATTCGGGAGGAGCAGTGTGACAGGAGAAAGTCGGGCGACCCCGTTGATGGATAAGGGATGCTTCGAAACGGTGAGTCAAGTTTTGGTTTGGCTTTCGGCATGTAGGCATTCTATGTAGAGCCGAAGATACCATCTTTTATTTCTGTCTCGACTATATGCTTATCGGCGCCTGCATCTAGACCCTCAGCGGGTCTGCTGTCTGTCTATGATCCTTCTGCTCCGATGTCCCAGTCAGGGGACCCGTGCTGTTCTGGACGCGTTACCAACACCCCTCTTGTCTCTTCTCTTGCTTGTTTGGTACCTGACTGCTTGCTCATATACGGCCTCCGTTGCGAGCCCTCCGGCGAGCTGGCTTCAGCTGCTCAGCCATAGCGAGTATGAAACGGACAACAACATGAATGTGACGAGCTCGTCACTCGGTCACGTGCCCAACCCCGGATCTCGGCGTTGACAACAACCGTGCGTGACTTGAACGGTGCTCCGCTCCGCTAGCTCAACCTCGTCCTCTTTCTCATTGAACGATCATCATGTCATTCTTCCCCAGCAAGCTCCGACTCTTCCTCACCGCCGCCGTCACCCTCTCCTCGCTATATGGTCCGCCAATTCACCAGCAACTCCGCGTTCTCGGAATTCTCGGCCGTGACGAGCCGGCGGGCAATGTCCATGGCCTCGACAGACAGATCCGGTTGATTCCTGGGACGAAGCAATGCGAGGATCTGCACCATCACCAGAGGTCGGGTCTGCTGTTTACCGCGTGCGAAGGTGAAGGATCCCCGCGGCTGAAGTGGTTCCCGCCGACGGGCAACTTTGACGATCCGCATAGCGTGCCGACCGAGGCGGGGAAACGAGGCGAGTTGGTGGTTGTCGACCCCAAGGTGAGTAGCAGACTGTCGAAGGTAGAGTGTAGCTGACCATTCTGCTATAGACATTCAAGTCCACTATTCTCAACCTCGAAAACTTCATTGGCGCCTTCGTTACACATGGAATCGATATCCTAGACGACCCGCAGGACCCGTCCGCAATCTACATCCACGCAGTCAACCACGCTCCTACCGTACCGATCCCGGACTCCAAGGCTCCCGAGGATATCGTCCGCTCCAAGATTGAAATCTTCCGACACGTCCTCGGAAGCTCGTCCGCGCAACACGTACGATCCGTCCACCATCCGCTCGTCCGCACGCCCAACGACATCTACTCTATCGGCCCGGGCGAACTGCTCGTGACAAACGACCACAAGCACCGCGATGGATTCCTCCGACACGTCGAGGATGTCGTCTCGCACGCGCTCGCACCCAAGACGGATATCGTTCATCTCGACGTAGACTTGCAGCAGGGCGCGGCAGACGACGAAGCCGGCGTCCAAGCGACCATTGCCCTCGATGGTCTACACAACGGCAACGGCCTGGGCCACGGCCCGCACGGCCAAGTCTTGCTCGGCGACGCCGCCGGCGGCGTGCTTCACCTCGGCTCGCTCGAACTCTCGCCCTCGCCGAAACTCAACCTGCAGCATCGTGTCCGGCTCGACAGCACGATCGACAACCCGTCCTACTTTGCCTCGAAAGATGGCCAGCACCGCGGCTACGTCCTTGCCGGGCTCTCGAAGGCTCATACGCTCGCCCGAAACGTCCGCGACGCACGGGGCAAGGATCCCGTGATCGTGTGGTACGTCCCGCGAACGGAGACGGGCGTCGACAAGCCGCGCGTGCTGTTCAAGGACGACGGCTCGGTGTTGCGGAGTGCGAGTGCTGCTGTGATTGTCGAGGAGGGAGGGGACAAGTGGTTGTTCGTGACAGGGTTCCTGAGTTATGCCATGGTGGCCGTCAAGGTCGAGTTGTAGTCTGGGATGCAAATAGGGTTGTACGCTTGTAGTAGGAATAAATCAATTGGCGCATCGCATTCCTCTACCCTCCCCTGTACATGATCCATGTGACTGTCAAACGTACGCCTTCCCTGTTGGCTGACTGAATCTCCCCGACATGGCCCGAGGTGGCTCATGAAGTGCTTACGCGGTTGTCAGCAGGGTGACGTCAGCAAGTGCCGGATAAAGTTGGACAGGCTATATAAGGAACGACGTTGGCTGAGATGATAGGGTATGCTGGTATCCCGGCATCCCCCATCCCCCATCCACCATGACAGACCACCCCGACCAGATCACACTCAGCGAATACATCACCGCCAGATGGAAGCAGCTTGGCGTAAAGCATATCTTCGGCTGTCCCGGAGATTTCAACCTCGAGGTGAGTCACGACGATAGGGTTTCTTTCCATGCTGACACCTTGCAGTTCCTCGACTATATTGAAAAGGATCCTGCGCTCGATTGGGTCGGAGATGGTCAGCAGAACGATCAAGATACCGTTCTCACACGCTGACGCCGTTATCCCCAGCCAACGAACTCGGAGGAGCCTATGCCGTCGACGGCTACGCGCGAATCAAGCACAGTCTCGGTGTCATCGTCACCACGTTTGGCGTCGGCGAGCTGAGCGCTCTCAACGGTATTGCGTAAGTCCCGGGTCGCGTCTTTCAATTCTCCCACTAAACGCCACACAGCGGCTCGATGGCCGAGCGTCTTCCCATCCTCCACCTCGTCGGCCTGCCCTCGACCCGACTCCAGGGCTCGCACGCCTTGCTCCACCACACGCTCGGCAACGGCTCCTTTGACACCTTTGCCGCCATGAGCAGCCACCTGGTCGCTACCGTCGGTATCCTCAAGCAGGGCAGTCGATGGACCGAGGAAGTGGATCGGGTCATGGGCGTCGCCTTGACCGAGGTGAGTCTGTCATTCTATTCGAGCGCCACCGCGCTGACACCGCGCAGTGCAAACCCGTCTACCTCGGCTTGCCGACCGATCTCTTCCACGTCAAGGTCTCCAGCGAAGGCCTCAAAACCCCCCTGGTCCGTCCCTCCCCCTTCCCTCTTCCCCCTCGCTAACCCCTCCACCACCAGCCCTACCCGCACTCGGCTCCCGTCCTCCCGCCCACCGCGGCCTCGCCGAAAGAACAGGAAAACAACCTGTCCACCAACCCGGTCCTCCAACACGTCATCAGCGACATCACGCAGCGCTTCAAGGCGGCCAAGAAGCCGATCGCGATCATTGACGTCTGTGCGGATCGGTTCGGGTGTGGGCCAGGGCTGCGCGAGCTCGTGGAAAAGTCGGGGATCCGGTTCTTTGAGAGTGGGTCCCGGGCGTGCGCTTTTGTGAATGAATGCTAATGATTGTGTTACAGCGCCGATGGGCAAGTAAGTCGCGGCAACTCATCATGGGTTTTCAGCGTCTGACAACCGCCTCAGATCCGTCCTCGACGAACGACACGCCCAATTCGGCGGCGTCTACGTCGGGAAAAACTCGCTCCCTGCGATCCGACAGGAAGTCGAGAGCGCCGACTGGGTCCTCATGTGCGGCAAGCTCGAGAGTGACTTCAAGTGCGTCCTCCCGCTCTCATGATCTGCACTACTGACCTTCCTACAGCTCGGGAAGCTTCACGTTCGACCTCAACGTCCAAAAGACCATCGAACTCCATTCCTTTGAAACCAAGATCGGCTACGCCGTCTACCCCACCACCGACATCCGATCCGTCGTCCCGCTCCTCACCCAGGCCCTCGCCGCCGCCGTCAAGGAAATGGGCGGCCCCCAACCCGTCCAGGGGCAAAAGGTCATCGATGCCGGTGAGAAGCAGCGGGACGAGGCCAAGGCCGTTCCCAAGGAGGATATGAAGGGCGAGATCAAGCATACCTGGTTGTGGCCGCGGGTGGGCGAGTTCTTCAAGGAACACGGTACGTCCCCCCTCGAACGGCACGAACGTCGTCTGATCCATGGTGGTAGACCTCATCCTGGCCGAGACGGGCACCTCGGCCTTTGGCATCGTCAATGTGCCCTTCCCCTCCACGGCGACGTGCGTCGTCCAGACTCTATGGGGTGAGCCTTCCTACCCGCGCAAAGGAAACAAGTTCTGATTGCTTTGTAGGCTCTATCGGCTGGGCTACCGGCGCTGCACTGGGCGTCGCCGTGAGTTTCCTTCCGCGGTTCGAGGTGTAAACCACTGACGGGGCCTGATAGCTTGCCGCGAGTGAACGAAAAAACCCGGGGCGCACGATCCTCTTCACCGGTACGTCCTTTCCTCCTCCGAATTATCACCCGGCCTAATCGCCTCGGCAGGCGAGGGAAGTCTCCAGATGTCGATCCAGGAAGTCGGCACGATGATCAAGAAGGGCGTGACGCCCTACTTGTTCGTGATCAACAACGACGGGTGCGTCTTCCGACTTGCTCTTCCGAACCTTACTGACGCCTACCTCTCTCTCTCTCTCTCTCTCTCTCTCTCCCCTCGTCTCATGCCTCCCGCTCGCTTCGCTCGCCAGCTACGAAATCGAACGCCAGATCCACGGCGTCAAGGCGGCGTACAACGACATCCAGATGTACGACCATCAGCAGCTGCTGCCGTTCATGGTCGGCCGCAAGACCGTACGTCCCCCTCCTTCAGGCCGTCAACCTCTCTGACCCGCTCTATAGAAACTCGCGCACGCGTCGTACGAAGTGCACACCCCGGGGGAACTCGACGCCCTTCTAAAGGACCCGGCGTTCAACGTCCCCGATCGAATCCGTCTGATTGAGATCTTCATGCCTCGGTACGACCTTCCCCTTGCCTTTACCTTGCACGCTAACCCCCCTTGTAGTGGCGACGCGCCCTCCTCGCTGCAGAACCAGGCCAAGTTAACGGCGGAAGCCAATGCCAAGGCGTAAAGCCACGAAAGGAATAGCCAAAGGCACTTTCGTTGTACCACGGACAGTATAGAGCGGAATCAAATGCGCGTTTCATAACTCGGTCGCATCCCCTTGTTTTTCCCTGCATTGTATATAAATAACCACGCCTTCCATCAGACGGTGATCCCTTTCCACGGGGCATCATGTTCCTCGTTCACTTGCTCTTCCTCACCTTTGCCACTGCCTCGCTCTCAGCCAAGTGGTGCAACGAGTACTTTTGCCTCGACGCGGCCTCCTCTCTGGCGGAGATCACCTACGCCCTCACCGCACGCGTGGACGACCTAGGATGGGTCGGCGTCGGAACAGGGTACACCATGGACGGGAGCAAGATGTTCCTCCTCTACACAGCCCCGGACGGAACGTGCGTGTTGAGCGAACGGGATGGCGTGAGTCCACCTTTTCCTCCCTCTCTGGCACGGTCACTGACTCTGTGCACAGCACGGCTACAAACCCCCGGTAATCACTGAACAACCGCTCTCCCGTCTCCTCCCATCACCGGCAAACACGACACACCTCACATGCCACTTTTCCCTCCCCGCCTCGGCGCTCCCAATACCGCCAAACAACACAACCGCAACGGGGATGCTCTGGGGCTATTCCTCCACGCCGCCAAACGTCACGGGCGAGGGGGAAGCCACGATCAGGCGACACGACGCGTTCGGGATCTTTGATCTCGCCTTCAAAGACGTCCAGGATCCGCCAAAGGAGCCAACGGCCGAGGAGATGCGGCGGAAACGGATGATGCGAGCGCACGCGGTCTTCATGGTTCGTTTGTTTCCACTGACATTGTCAAGGACCGGAGCTGATACCGCGCAGACCCTGGCGTGGGCCGTCACCGCGCCCGTAAGCGCGAATCCTACCCACCCTTTTTCAATCGCGTCGCTAACGCATGATTCCTAAGATCGCCGTCCTCTTTGCTCGTTTCGGAAGGGGAACATTCGCGCACTGGGTCAAGTGCCATCAGTGGATCCAGATCGGCCTCACGACGTCGTTTACCCTTGTTGGATTCTTCCTTGCGGTTGCTGCCGTACGGATGAGGGAGGGGAAACACTTTACCGGGCGGCACGAGGTGAGCTTCGGTCCTTTTCCGTTCGACCTTACCGCACTGGTTGATCCTCTCGCTCCCTCGCTGCCGCAGATCCTCGGTCTGTTACTCGTCTTGCTCCTCCTCTTCCAGATCGCGTCCGGTCTCTGGATCCACCACCTCTACAACCCTTCGCGCACACACCGCCCGCCCCGGAACTTCCTGCACATGATCGTCGGCTGCCTGTTACTCATCGGCGGACTCGTCGAAGTGAAACTCGGGATCGGGAAGTGGGGTGATGAGAAATGGCAGGTGGTCACGTTCTACGTGTGGACAGGGGTACGTCGTGCTTCGCAATGTCTCTGGATGACCGCTGACGCTCCGTCTGGTGTGAAAATAGTTGTTAGTCGCGACGTTTACCGTCGGATTATCCCTCCTCCCACGACAACTCCGGACGGAGAAGAACGCAGCCAAACAAAGAGCACCGGACGTGAGATTGAGCCGTAAGTCCCTCTCTCCCTCTCCCTACTCATGCGCCGACTCCTTTCCTGCAGGCATCCAAGCGTCCTTCCCCGCCGACCGGTTCCACGCTAAATCCAAACTCTCCCCGGCCCTGTCCGCCGGCAGTCCATCGCCCTCATCCGCCGAACTCGGGTCCTCTACCAAACTCCACATTCAATACCCATGGCACAAACCGGGCCACACGCTTTCCCCGTCGTCCCCCTTGTCCTCTGACGAAAACGCCTTCTCCATACCCCCGCCGAACGCCGGTGGTGGGTACCGCGACCGCCCTTCCCCGCTCGGGACGAGCCCGACGCGGAACTTGACGTCCGGAAGAAGACACGAGGGCACGGTCGACAAAGATGATCTCGCGGAGGCCCAGAGGGAGGTGTTGAGGAGGAAGATCTAGCTAGCTGTTCTAGCGAGAGGATACACAAGTCCGCTGGCGGGTCGATGTGAGAACCTTGTAATGGACCATGTTATTGTGTATCTCTATGCACCAAGAATCCTGTGTTTGCAGGTGGCCGTATCGAGCGAATACGATGCTGGAAAGGGCGCAAAGACATGCTGTCCCGTCTCACTTGCAAACTCTGTCGCCCCGTCTTCACTCGACATCGAGCGGCGCAAGTCTTCGGAAGAGGTCGCGTGCCCTGGGACCAGCAGTGAGGAGACACAAGGCGGCTTGGATAGGCTTCGAACAGCATAGGGACCCTTTTCGGAAGCGCCATCGTGTCGCAACCAAAACGAGCAGTACATACCGAGTCAGGCGGGCGCCTTCTTTGCGAGCGGCTTGTGAGCCTCAAGTTCATGCAGGGACATGACGTCTTTTCCCACATATGCATGTGGCAGAGCAGGAAGCCTTCGGACGCTTGCTTTTCGCTGAATGAGGGAAGATTGGAACCATCGCATAGAAAGGTAGACCCTGCTTTTCCGACGAACCTGTGGGAGAAGCATGACGCTTCAGCCGGAAACGCTGTCTCTACCGGGTGGATGCGCCGGAAGTCTGCAGAGGTATATGTACCTAGCCATTAACCCCGCAAACGGGAATGCAAGAGACGCGCCGAATGCAACTCTGCGAGTCCGATGCTGCGGTTGACACATAGTTTATCCGGCGATGTTACAGTGCATCGTTGTGCATCGAGACGACGTCGTTTGCGAGTCATGCTACGGTGGACATATCAGACGGCATCTCATGGGATGGCGATTCGGATACTCGCCGCTAGCTATATGTTTGGGTTGCCCACGATCCATTGGCGAGTCTTGGGATGCAGCGGATATGCAACAGATTATCTCCTCGGTCACACATCGGGAATAAGACCAGGAACTACGGGGGATGATGGGCTGCCAGCAGATGTTCGCGGATGAAGGGGTGCCAATGTGCAAAAGAGATCTTAGGACTCACAAAGCGTATGTGGGAGGCGCAAACGATTTTCGGCTATTTCAAGGCGCTTTGCCGGAGTGGTTAACGGGTGCCCCTGCTATTCTTTGCAATCAGCACAGGGTATGGTCTCTGACCGCGTGTGTTCGAATCGCACAGGCGTCGCATGACTTTTTGCCGTTTTTGCCGACGATGAAGAGGTTGTCAGTCCTGCCGACCACCTTGTCCACTACTGTACCATCTATATCTTCAAGGTTTATCGCATCGGCAACATCTCCCTTTTAGCCTCCCACATGGGTCACGACGATGTCATCAGCTATGGCATCTTTTATCTGCTTAGCAGCGGCCTTTTGCATTCATTCTACCTATACAACACGCTCTTTGCCCAAATCTGCGTCAACTAGAACGCACTGCTCGTACGCAAGCTCTCCAGCTTCTTCAGAACATCGCCAACCGTCTTGTCGAGGTCGGATGCGATAGATTGTTGTCGAGAGTAGGGCAACGTCGCGAACGCCTCGCAGAGATCACCGTCAATTACCGATTTGACGGGAGCGTAATAACTTCGGTACGACAGGTGATCTCGGCCGACGAGAGAGATCGCTTCACCACGCATGTGCTGTTGAGAAGCAGATCAGCGAAATTGCTGCGCTACGATGAGCCCGCTACGTACCATCTCCAGATCCGTCATAAACTCGACATCGCTCTTACTCGTGAACGGTATCAGGGCGCCAACAGAGCCGCCCAACGTCGTATAGACGAGAACCTCCCGGCCACCGACAACCATGGGAGTCTTGGAGAGACTGCAAGTGAGGCAACCGTTAGCGATGCTTCATCTCCATTCAGACAGACAACTTACGATGTCACAATCCCTCCAACATTATAATGCGCGAGCATATTCGTCTTGTGCGCAGCGCCCATCAACCACCCCTTCTCGTGCAGGATACCCGCACCGGTAGGGTCGTCATCAACGGAGGCGCCCACGTGTTCCGGCAGTCGATTGACGAAAATGTTTCCAAACTTGTCGCCGCACGCGACCGTTTCGTAATCGACCATGGTCACCGCGGTGATCCATCTAGGTTGAGTGTCATCGGCGAAAACCAGCAATTGCCGATTCGGCATGGTCTTGTAAGTCACGAAAAAGGTGGACTCTTGCATGTCTCCGACGACAATCCGAGAGCCCTGAGTGTTGATAGTCAAGATGGCAGTCGGGAAGGTCTGCTCACGCAAAGGTCAGCTGTTGCCATTATCAAGTCGATGCCAGTACTCACGTTGTTCTCGCATTTTCGGAGCAGCTGCTTCTTTCCCAACTCGTAGAGCCTCAGCGCCTTGCCGACACCAGCCAACAAGTGACCCTGGAAGCCGTGGACCACGGTCGGCACGTCGTCGGTGGGGGTCTAAGGAGAACGTCTTAGCCTTGATCTCTAGTGTGTCTCGCGGATACCCACCTTGTGCAGATACTCCAGGCTTTTGCCGTCCTCGCTGATCTTATAGAGCCGCAGGAACCCGCCTGAAGTCGTCCTTGGCGACAGCGTGACGTTCTTGGCTGTTCCGACAACCAGGCACAGGTCTCCCGGCCTTTCCGCAAACGTGACTACTGCCACACTGAATGCGGCCTCGTCCTCGTCAAGGTCGATTGCCAGCAGCGATTCCGGTCGCTGGGGCTTTTCCGATCCGTCCTCGGGGTCCGGACCCGGTTGGAAGAATGGATCCACTACGCGGATGACTGATGCCCAGTGGCCGGATTCCGCCTTTGGCCTGCCAAATTCTTCGGCTGGTAATTCGAGGACGGATACATCGGGTTTGCTGTTGGATGTTTGCTACGAAAAACGATTCGATTAGTCCAGTACGTGCGTCAATCCACTCCGCTCACCTTTTCGCTCAGTATTCTGTTGATAGCGGCGGGCCCGTACGTCCGGTTGTCCGACTCGATGACGTAAAAGTACGGCAGCGTTGGGTGGGAGACCATCTTCCTCGGCGTGTAGGACAACGGCAGCACGTCCTGCTTGAGCTTGGTACCCAGTCTCGGCACCGTAAAGATCCTGTATCGAAATGAGCGGTTAGCCTATGCCGTCAAAAGTCCAGAGCCTGCTTACCTCAGGGTATTCCCGGTTACACCAATCAAGCCATCTGGGCACATCTCTGCCGAGAAGGAAGATGCATATTCCAAGGAATCGTAGATAAGCGGAGCAAACTCAAGACGATCCTGATAAGTATAGTTCAACCATGATCGACTGGATAGTGCCAGAATGGCGGGAGCGCCGTGGACATTTGTCCGGATGAGTTTGGCAGGCTGGGAACCGAGGAATCTGTAGGCAGGTGGTTAGAAGCGTTTACGATGACCATTCGTCGGATACTTGCCTGGTTCGGGTATCAGTCAACTCGCCGTTGACGGTATCGACTACGGTCCGCAGTAGAACACCGGTCTGAAGACCGATATTCAGGAACATGGTCGGCCTGTTCTTGTCTATCGTTGTGTCGAACATTTCCGCCAGACAAATGGATGATGGCGGGGCGGTCAATGCCTGAAAATGAGCGGTTTAGCTTAAGCACTTTTCTCCTAACGGGGGAACTGACCTGCAAACTGAGCGTCGTGAACGTATTCTCGTGGTCGAGAGAGATGATGTGCACCGTCTGGTTCTCACATCCGACAGCCTGCAGAGCAGCTTAGTGCCTGTAATGATGTCCAGGAAAACGTCTGAACTCACCAAGAAAGGCGTCCTCTGCCTTCCCTCGGGCACTTCTGCGATACTCAAACAAGTTGCATTCGCTGGCAACCCTTTCCTATCCTGGTACTCGCTCAACGTCCCGTCCATCGGATCAAGCTCAAAGTAGACGAGTTCCGCCGAGCTCAATGCCAGCACGACCTGACGTTTGTTGGTCGTTGCTGCGATGATCGTCCGCCCGGGCGGACAGGGCCATTCGTTGACGGTCTTGTCTTCGAGAACATGTCGAAGACCGTGGGGGTGAACCTGCAAAAGGCCTGCATCGCCGATCTGCTGTACGGCTATTGTCGGCGCCGAAGACAAGAATCCGGTATCTTGTACTTCCTCGATGGTGCTTCCGATCGCCAGAACAAGGGTGCCGTTGATGAACGACAAGATGATGTACGAGTCGTACGCATCTTCACGACAGATCAGCTCCACCCCCGAGCAAAGGCTGAAGCAGACTCACCCGACTCTCTCAACTTAACCGTCCATACCGCAGTCGGCGTCCCCGGCAACTCGGACTTGACCATCTCCGCGACATCTAACCCATGCCTCAGCATCCTAAACGTACTCCTCGGTCCTCTTCCGGAAACAGCATAGATTTGGGGAGTGTCGGACGCGATACCGAGCAGGTTGGTCACCTTGGCGTCGATAACGGGATCGATTGATTGCAGCGTGTCTGCTTGCCAGAGGTTTGTCAGGGCCCGCGGGGTAAAGTAGGCGTATGGGAGGGGTTCGTCGGTCGCGCCGTTGGAAGGGTAATTGGTGGAACTCCACGTGGTGCCTTCCTCGTCATCACCGAGAGACAAGAACTGGTACAGGGCGCTGAGAGGACGATCAGCGTTGTTCCACAACAATTCACACCTCACTCACTGGTTTCCGAATTCACTCGCAGCAAACAGATGTCCACTCTTCAGGATGCACAAACTGTTGGCGACGGGTATCGTATCAAAGTACTGGATACTGAGCGCCTTGACGTCTTCATCCTGATGGTCTATCGTGACCTTGAACAGGTCGCCATCCTCGCTTTGCAAAAGGAAAAAGAAGCTCCCCTGCCCGGAAATCAGCACACATCTCCCTCGGTGCCGAGTATACACACCTTGATCTTATGCAGAACCGCCGCAACGATGATGATCCCCCTCGGCTCTTCATCCTCGCCCGCCAACGGATTCCGCCGTCTCGGAATCGGCACCCGATGACTCGGCGCATCGTGGTGCTGCCACATGACATGGTCCTCGCAACACACCAGCACGCCCGAGGGGCCCTCGAATCTGTCCGTCTGGGCCGACTGACCACCGGGAACTTGAACGAGGAGGTTGGCCCGGTTGTCCGTCGGGATGGTTTCCTTCCTGACGACGTGATTGAGACCGAGATCGAGTTCGTAAAACGCCAGCATCTGCAACCCCAAAATCAGCTTGACCGCACGAGATGACGTGCACTACGCACCTTTTGCGCCCGCTCAAACGCCTCGCCCGTCGCATCATTATCGGCCTCTTCATAACTCGTCTCCAAACACGCATAGAGCGGGTTATCGTACCCGACGTCACACCCGACCATGGCGGAGATGATCGCGTTCGGCTTGTGCGCCTCCAGCGGCGAGGAGGGGAACAGTTTCCCCTCGGCGTTTCGGTTGAGGATGTACACGAGCTTTGCCTTGTCGAGTCTGCGTCCTCGTCAGCCGAAATCCAATCTCAGAACTGCAGGATGCTTACGATCCAACCATCACACTTCGGCCCTTGGGATCCGCCGCGAGCCATTGCCCCGGGACCATCCGCCTCGCGCCCGTCTTGCCGTACGTCTCTTGGTAGAGCGAGACAAAGTGCGGCGTCGGGTTCATCTCGAATTCGAGGATCGAGAGTCGTCCGGAATCCGAGGAGAGGATCAGGTAGTCTAGGGATGAGGTATTAGTTCTGGTGTCAAAGCAGATGCGTGCCGTTCTGCGTCGCCAGCAGGTCCTCGAAGAGCGAAAGCTTCAAAGCTCATCCGCACAGCCGACGTTCCTGACGGTGTCTCCAGGCGACACTGTGAGGCGACGTCCCACGACTCGACACGACACTCGCATGGTGCCGTTCCGAACAGATCCTCTCTCGCACTCCGGCGTCGGTCTTGACGGCACGAGCGAGCCAAAAATGCGACTCCCAACGATACGCCTCCTATCGCAACTCGACGGGGAAACCGCTCGGACCCCTCGTTCCGGCGTCTCGTCAACGCAGACGACGTTCCGAATTGCTAACGAAGTGTCCAAAGACGCTCCTTCGAGGATGCAGGTTCGGTTTCTCGAGAATGGCGTACGAAAGAGCGTCCCGCCATCATCAAAGTGTCGAAGAACTGATCGTGCTCGGAGTCATCCTACGACGACATCCCGGACTTGTTGCTTCGTAAAGCACGTCACCGAGGGCTTCCTTCATGGACGTGAACGTCTTGCGACGAACAAAGACGTATCCTCGTCGACCCGAGAATGCGTTCTGTACCGCCAGAACTGTCATTGCAGTGCGGTCCCTCTCGCAAGCTTATCGACGCTCTGCGGTCAACCGCCAATGGGAATCTCGACCATCCCTGGAAGACTCCGAACGGATTCTCGCGATGAACCGCGAACGCCAGTCATTCCCTCGTGCGTCCTACGACGCACTCGAGCCGTCTCTTGCTCTACGGAGAAATGCTCGCTTCACTCGAATTGCTTCTCCCTGCGCTGGGCGAAGGTATTCTCGCTGTGCTCAAGGAAAGGTCCTCCTCGCTTCGCTCGACCTTGATTCTCGCTCCGCTCGGGAAAGGTGTTCTCGCGTCGCTCAAGGAAAGGTCCTCCTCGCTTCGCTCGACCTTGATTCTCGCTCCGCTCGGGAAAGGTGTTCTCGCGTCGCTCGACGAGAGGTCTTTCTCGCTTCGCTCGGTCTTGATTCTCGCTCCGCTCGGAAAACACTTTCTTCTCGCTGCGCTCGGGAGGGACGCTCCGCTCCGTATTCTCGCTGCGCTCGGTTCTTTCTCGCTTCGCTCGGCGCTGCGCTAGGCAAGACACAGGCTGTCGGTATCGCCGCTCAGGGCGGCCTCGCGCCTCGTCTCCCTCCTCGCTCCGCTCGTCCCTCGACTCGACGCGCGCGCACTCACCCTTCCCCTGCCCCGTCAACTTGAACGCCACCATCGCCCTCACCCCGCCAAACACCTCCATCCCACAGACGACCTCCATCCTCTGATTCTCCGGATCGCTCGCATCGAGCTTCAACAACTCGAGCCTTGTCCCGCCCCGGCAAACGGCAATCTCCTGCTGCTTCGGCGCGGTAAAGTTGCCGAGGACGGCGAGGGTGATGGCCGTCGGCGGCTGTAGCGTGAGGTTGAGTAGGTGCATCGTGACTGCGTGATCACGGACGAATGACAGCGACGACGGGGATAACAAGTTGATGAGCTGACGATTGCCTGTTCGATTGCACGACGCGCGGGGGAGTCGAGGTTGCGCTTGCGAGAAGCGCGGGTGGCGAGATTGTTCAATCGTCGGGAGTTGCTCTGTGCAAAAGGATGGTGCCAACGGTGTCTTCTCTTCCTCCTATAGTCCACAGACATGCCAGGGTAACAGCCAGGGCAAAAGAGATGGCAAAGGAACCACGCCCCATCCAACAAACCCCTCTCCAAAACAGCAAAAAGTCATGCGACGCCTGTGCGATTCGAACACACGCGGTCAGAGACCATACCCTGTGCTGATCGTGATGAATAGCAGGGGCACCCGTTAACCACTCCGGCAAAGCGCCTTGAGGATGGGCAAGCGAGAACGCTAGGGAATAGCTTGCACCATCAGATCTCGAGTGACCGCCTGCCGATCTTCTCCCCCACTCAAGCTGCCTCGATAAGTCCTACCCCCGAAGACAGAATGGAAAGACATACATCACACAATCAACCTCGGGACGCGGAACCTCGTGAATACCCCACCTCCCACAGGAACCAACGCTACAGCTGCCGACGAACCACCTTGCTAGTCGCCCATGCTCACCCCGCCCCCATCGCGCAGAAAAGCCGAACCCGCCCCCCATACCTAAGCAGCACGCAGAGAAGCGCCCCAGAGTTCCCTCGTTCCGTGCCGTACGCCGCTGCGCCGAGTGATCACTGGACGAAGCTCCAGACGCAACACCCCACGTCGCCCACCTTGCATAGTGCAGACGCGCTGTCTCAACTCACTCGTTATTCGCTCCACGAGACTAACGCAGGACACAGCATCACCAGGTTACGGAATGGATTCCGCCCGTATGTCTGCAAGCTGTCGAGGTACGAGATCAGTCCGATGAACAGGTCTCAAGGTGACCCATAACCCGTAGCGCGCACAATCGTGCTTGGAGGAAGAACCTGAACATTCTGACATGGAGCCTATGGGGGGCGTTTCCGTCTACAAACTCATACAGGTGTCTCGCCGAGCTTCAGCCGTCGTCGGATGACAACAAAGGCAGCCGCCACCAGCGACTCCAACACCTGACCAGTCGCGCATGCTAACGAGCACTCCGTGCCGGGCCTCTTTCCCAGGTCATTCCTTCACATCGGCCCAACCGCCGACCAGGCGGCGCCTTCTCGCCCTCGATCAGGATGGGAAGCAGTCGTCCCGTCGTTCTACGCAAGACGAGTTCCTCCGGCCGATTGGCGATGTTTAGATCGCTCCCCAGTACGGCCGTACTTCATGCTGGACAGCCTGCGAGGACCAACTAACCTACAACTCACACCGAGCTCGAGCGACATCGTCGGGAAGATCGAGATGCCAAAGCGTAAGCCTCTTCATCCGCTTTACAGTTTTCTGCCTCATCACACCGCTTGGTGAGCGGACTGAGTGCACGAACAACCCACAGGACAGCTAGAAAGCGAGTTTTGGACTCGAGTGCGACTGCTGACTTTGTGAGTCAGGTCAACACAGTCGCACGCGTAACGTCTAGCGCTTTCAGTGTTCAGTGATGAGGAACTGCACGGAGCGACCTCACCCTGTATTAACCTCAGCTATACGATAGTATGCTCAAGCGCGGTTTCCGACGAGATCCCGCGTCTAATACCTCTCTGCAGCTCATGAAGGAGGCACGGCCAGTTAGATCCCATGCAGATTACTTCGGCGCGCTATCTAGCCTCTGCCGGCTTTGGAAAATACTCGACGGATACTTTGGATTCATCGCGCTGCGCTACGCATATCTCCCCTACTACCTCTACCATGCTAGTAGTGTGCTTGTAATTATGAGCAAGACCCACCAGACCCTCAATGGCTCCCGTGCCCGAGCCCAGCCTCACACGTCGACAGTGAAAGCTCTCCCCCAAACCTGGTGCGCTCGCGAATGACGGCAGATGTGACGACTATGTCCTGCGACTCCATATGTCTAGGTAGACAGCTCGCTCGTCTTCCGATAAAGTATCGATGGGTCAGAAGGTAACCATAAGGACCAGGCCCGAAAGCTTCCACATTGCCACTCGGTGGGGCCGGTCAACGCATGCAGTTATGCAGGCGCGGAAGGTGCTGTCGGCGTCCTTAGCATGAGCAAGCCAAAGGCCGACCGACGTCTGGATGAGAAGCGTGCCAGGACTCGCGCCAGGCTGTCCGTCGTCGTGGTCACTAAGGCTTTTCCGAACCACCGCGAGGGATTGTCAATGCCTTGGTGGATGATGTTAAAATCTTAAACGCGATGCGACTCTTTAAGGTCACGTCACGACGGCCCGCCGCCAACTAGCAGCTGACAAGCAGATGCCGATAGACAGAACCATATGGGGATAGTCTTGAACGTTGCCGGTCGAGAAGGAGTGCGAATGCAAGCACCAAAAGCGCTCTGGACCGCCCTAGCATTCGCTGACCGGTCGACGGGTGAGCATTTCTTAGTTGTCTGGCGGAGGCAGGGGGTCAAGGATTCATTCAGAAAGCTATCTCAACGCAGCCAACGCGGTCGTAAGCATGGACGACTTTCCCGGATCGCCGCTTCAGGCATATTGTCATCCGTTGCTGGAAGGAAGGGAACCCAATGCGACTCCCGACAAGAGGCCGTGAAAGGATCAAGACTTCATGGCAGACGTAGAGCGATGATTGGTTGCGATACGTCGCGATCCGCAACTTGGAGCGCCTCAGCGCTGCCGCTAAAGATGGCTTGTCAAATATACAAGCACCATCGGCGCTGTCGATGCGGTAAAGCATTCGGTCGGTGAATGGTCCCATGTGAGAGCGGGCCCAGCGGCTGCCGTGGCGGATGAAGCCTGGCGAGGATGAGATTCAAACTTCTCCTGAAGGTCAGCGTTTGGTTCTGCATCGCCGAAAGGTCAGGAAGCAATCAGGAAGCAGATGTCGATAGATTGGCTTTCATATCTCCCACCGCTATACCCTGCAAGTTACGAGAGCTGCCAGCTGAGCTGCCATGATTCTTGAAATTTACACAATCACCGTCCGCCCCGCGACAAACATGTTTCATCGCTGGTTTCACCTTCGGCAAACGGTAGCAAATCAATACTCCGAGCGATCTCTAGGCCTTCATCCCGAGCCGATATTGATTCCGTCGAGCGATAGATGGCGGAGTGACTCTTCCGGGATATGACTCCGGAAGTACTCCTCCCTGTCTTTCCGAAGCTGAGTGAGCAACTGACATGTCTCACACCTCGAGGCACAACGTCCAGCCTGTGCGGCCAATTTCATAGGCGTACCAACGCTTGCACGTTCGCCCTGCGAGGGGATGACTCTGAGCGCGCCCTTGGGCGCAAGCGACTCCAGAGAGGTATATATGCAGGCCCTCTCATCCCTTCTTCCAGCTTCCTTTCCTTTTTCCCCACCCACCTCTGATTCTTCCAGCTCCACACCTGCCACCCCCAACTCTCCAACCCTCTTCCATCCTCCGACTCTTCACCTCCTCCAACCTTTCCATCAACCCCTCAAGATGCGATCCTCTACCGTCCTCTCCGTCATCGCCGTCGCCGCCGTCGGCGCCCAGGCCGCCCCTGTCGAGCAGGTCGAAGCCCGAACTATCAACCAGCTCTTGGACCCTTTGGGTTTCCTGGCCGACGCCATTCACACCGCCACCACCACGGTTGAGAACTGGTTCCTTTACCCGAACTGCATGTGGAAGGGAGTTCAGTCCAACCCCGGCTACGCTGTTTACAAGGGATGGGACAACAATGCTGCCAACGTAAGTCTTTGTGTCTGTTTGGCTTGCTTCATAGGCTAATGTTTCGTTGTGTTTTAGATTGAAGGCGGTCAGAACCCCGGTACTACTCTCAAGGCTTGTGAAGTTCAATGCAACAACCTTGCCACGTAAGCATCATCCTCGCCTTCGCTCCATATCAGCCTCCTAACCTTCTCCGTCCTCCAGCTGCACCGGTGTCGTTCTCAACAACAACTACTGCTACAGCAAGAACAACGTCTACCTCAAGCAAAACTTTAACAAGAACTCGGCCTCCGTTCTCGCGTTGAAGGGTACATGTGCTGGACAGTACGCTACCGGCACTGTTCCCGACGAGATGAACAAGGCTTGTTGTTGGTCGTAAACGTTGCGTTGGCAACTGTTGTATCGATGGAAGCAGGCGATGGTGATGAATTTTTTTTTACACTATCTTGGCGCTTCTGGTCCTCCGTTTTCCAAGGAGTGTCCGGATGATCGCGCAGTTGCGCCAGCAGTAATTGATTGAGCTTGATTTCCTTTCGACTCATGATATTATCCCTTCCTATACCACCCATACACGATTCGGTTCCTCTGAGAATCCACCTAGATCTCCGCATGCTTTGCCTTCTTATCGGTATCATCCATCTCATAAGCCTGCATCCGAAACGATCAGCATGGCGCAATTGGCCCCCATCCAATCGACTCACACTTTCCGCTTCCATAGACCTTGCCCTGTACTGACCAGCCCCACCGGACGACCGCGACTTTTTCTTCAACACCGCACCCCCGACAAACATAAACACCAACGCCGCGACGATCCCCACCAGCGCGCCGATCACCCCCGCCACGACGGGACTAACATGCTGCCTCCCCGTCGTGCTCGCGGGACTGGCAAAATCATTCAAGGTATCGTTCAACGCATCAATGACGTCGCACCCGCGTGCGGTGGTCGTTCCGCACTTGTTGCACCATTCGCCGAGGGAGTCGATTCCGTAGGGGGCCAGGTTGTCCCGGAAGGTGGTATACGAAAGGTCGGGAGAGGAAGAGCCAAACATGTTGTACTGCTTGTAATCCGATCCGTCCAGGGCCGCTTCGGATGCGTTACGGCTGACAAAGCGCGAGGTTAGCATACCCCGAAAGCACGTAAGGACCGGGAATGGTTTTGACTCACAAATTGAACGAGACGGTCACTCCGGAACTCGAATTCCTCAGCTCGAGCGCTGTCACCGCGGCGTAATTGACGAACCCCGGGATCCCAACCTCTGTCATGTTCATAAGCGAGACAAACTGCCATTCGTCTCAGCTCCGCATCTGTCTCTCCCTCATGCGACTTACAGGCTTATACGCAACACCTGTGGAGCGGATCAGCAATGCGCACGCAATATCGTAGGAGGAAAGGCGTACCGATATACTGCAGCACAAGCGGATCGGAAGTGGACACGATCTTGTCCATCGCTTCTAGGATAACGGGCAAGATCGTTTGCCCCGCGATGTTCCCAATGCCGTCTTTGGTAGGCGAGGAGAAGACGGCTTGTTCGTGGTAGTCCGCTAGGGCACGTGCTTGTTCCTGCCGGGAATATAGAGCTTGAATGACCGGAGCGAAGAGGAGAGAGAGGAAAAGACGTACCATCTGTTGATCCGTCACGCTCTGCCGGAACTGCGCGTTATGGATGTAGTTCACGTTCATGTAATCAAACACGTTATACATGTTGGCCAGGGAGACGTTTCGTTCGCCGACGAGCGGCTGAAGGCTGGTGAGGAAGTCGGCGTTGGCTTCCGCAACGGCTTTGAACGGCGCCGAGGCGTCTGCCGGAAGGACGGTGAGTCGAGGTGTAAGAGATGAGGCGGGGACTTACAGACTTGGCTGGTCCATTTCGTAAAGGCCGTGCAGGACGTCCATCCTTCCAGGCTGACGTCCTCGTCCGGCTCGACGGTCCTATCCCGCAAGTCAGCGTCTTTCCCGAAACCTGGAGGAAGCCCAGACTCACTCGATGGGAACATACACGTACCCTCCCAACGGGGAAGTGACGTTTGTTCCATTCGCAAGGGTGATCGTCTCCCCCGCCGCATTCGCCGGGAAGAGGCCCTGCGCGAACGAATTTGTAGAATCGACGATGACTTGTCCCTCGGCCGCGCTATGCTACACGTCAGCACCGCGCCCTTCCGTGGCTCCCCGGGAACGTACTCGGCTTTAAAGTCCACCTGTTCGACGGTCAGACCGGAGAAGGCGGGGTTGTCGTTCAAATACCTCTGGCGGATTCCGAGGCCTGATCGGTACGTCTGCACCGATCCGAGCGGAGTGATTCTCGTATCGCTTGCTTCATAGCTACGCGCAAGTTCAGTACGCCGTCAACGGGCAAAAGACGGCAACGTACCTCGACGGAGACTGGTAGTACCCCTCACGGTCACCATGACGGGCGATAAGGACGACACCGATGAGGGACATGTTGTTGGGAGAACGAGCATCAGGTGAAGATGCAGCCATTCACTGACGCCGTACTCTATATACCGAAACCAGCTCTCCTGCCGAGTGGAGGCACCCGGCCCGAAATAGATAACAGCCAGCCCCAAGATAAGCAGATGACGGTTTACCTTATTCGTGATCCTATATTCCTATATTATACAACCTGCTATTACAACTCCTTGTCCCACACGTCCTCCAACCTCTTGGACACACTCCCATCAGGCATCATCCGCATCCCCCACCCGTTCTCGAATACGCGTTGCACTACATGATTCGGGACTTTGCGACGCACCGGTTTCCCGGCGTGTCGGCGGCCTCGTTCGATGGCGAGGGAATGCGCGTGCCAGTCGCGGTTGACCATGCGCAGGGTGAGACGTGCGACGTGGTCGTGTCGCATCTCGTCGGGTATACTAGAGCGCAAGGGTCAGCCACGATCCGGAATGTGCAGAGGGAACTCACTATGGTTTGATCGGATTCGCTTTGGCCTTTTTCACCGCGTCAAACATGCTCTGCATGTCTTTCCGCTTGTAGCTATACACGTACGGCTCGCCGAGAAGTGCCGCCGGGCCGTGTTGCGTGAGTCCACTGCAAGAGCTATCGGTCAATCCAATCCAGTGAACGGTGGGGAAAGACGTACAGATTGTAAAGCTGGAATCCCGGAGGGGTCGGATGGTCCCCGTCATAGGGTATCAACGCCGGCACGCCTTGACATCTACATTCCCAAGATCAGCAACGCACTCTTCTCTCCTCCAATCCGTACTCACAGCGCCAAATACGGACTCGGCGACTAGATCACAAAAACGTCAACATCCATCCTCTCCGACCTCACCTAGGGAACTCACAATCGCAGGCATCCCAATCCCGATAAACACCCGCGCATGCCCAATCTCGGCTGTATACTCGTCCCTACTCACCGGCCCGCGATTGACCACGCCCTCGGGCGTCGTCGCCGGCTCATTGGGGTCGTCGTTGAGCGGTCGGGCGTTCGCGATCGGCCAGAGGCCCGTGACGGCGTGGAAGGATTCCCAGGCTTCTTCGGGCGGGGAGAGGCCGCCCGTTCGGTCGGGGTAGAAGTAGCCTGCGATGCAAGAGGCTTAGTAGATGGTTGCGGAACGGAGCGAAACACTTACTCGTGAGTTTGCCGAGGAGGACGGCTTCGTCGACTCGCTCCTCTGGCGGAACAATTGGGATCTTGGCGCACATCTTTTCGAGCGTGAATGGGATGTGCGTATGCCCGGGATACGGGTAGGGCCTACTCCGGCAATCAGCATAAAATCACACCCCCCTCTGTCTCAAACTCACACGAGCGCCCATTCGTGTCCAAGGGGGTTGAAGGAGAACTCATCCCCCGGGATCTGTCCAAACTCCCACGACGACTCTTGCGCGCCCCACTACGCAGACCGTGAGCGTACAGTTAGGCAAAAAGGAGCTCAAGGGCGTACGTAGGTGGCCGTCATCATCTTCCAACTCGGTATCACCCCGTGCACACCGCGCGGCACCTCGTGCTCCGGAAAGTCGGCGCGGCAGCGCGGGTCGGCCATGCATGAGATGACCATCGGTTCGCTCCCCCAGATCGTATGTCTGCCCCGGATCGTCAGCCTAGATGAAAGGGAAGAGGAGAACGGACTCACATCACGTCCGGGATCGCCGCGTAAAACTTGATCATCCCCGCGTAATTTTCATGAAACACGCTCAGGAAGGTATACCCTTCGTCGCGCAGGGTATCCACCATCGTCCGCAGCCAGACGCATTCCCCCGATTCGCCGCCGTTCAGGAGAACGAGGTCGAGCCACCAGTTGGCGGCGAGGATCACCGTGAGCATGTTGGTCCGGCATTTCGCGGGCGCGTGTGGTGATGGATGCGGCGAGAAGTGCGGGAGGCAGGTGAGGATCGAGGAGAGGGCGGCGTGGTTGGCCGAGTTGATGTCTGATGACCAGCTAACGAGGAGGTTAGCGCGTGTTTTTGCAACGACGGCAGCGACGAAAGGTGGTCATGCCATTCAAGAGGCACCCGCCGAGACCGCCCAGACGTTCATGACGCCAGTTCAACAAATTGCGTTCGTTCATCGTTGATCACCGATCTCCAAGGAGCCTTCGGCGAAGATCTTTCTTTCTACGGATTCTGCTAATTCGCCCTATGGCCAGCTGGCAATCCGGCTTCTCGCTGCGTGCGACAGATCGGAAATTGTCTTCTATGACAATCACCTCATTTTGCCAGTCTCGCGGGAACTCCATCCTTCGACCGCTAGCTTCGAAAGCTCTGCCCCTCCGCCTCTCACCACCAGAACCTCCTCGTTTGCCATACTTCTCGACTATGTCCATACTTTAGGAACGTTGGCCGCACGTTGTGACTCCATCCCCTATGGCGTGTCTGGCCCATTTTGCGCTTGATCACGCATCGCTCCCTTCGCTCTTCTCTCCGACGCAGGGTTCAAACGCCTTCACCCACTGTCCACTCACCTGACCTCGGAAAACTCGCCCCAATTCGCCAACACACCCTTCAACTGCACCTCCCATGCGTCCTTCCAGCACCCTTTCCCGCGCCCGCCCTCTTCCCAACGGCGACACGCTCTCTCGCCCTCCCATACCATCCGTTCGGCACTCGTCAGCCCGTGCGGAGCAGGTCGTGCGGCCGCCCATCCGGCGAATACTGAGAGGAGGATCGTGAGACGCATGTTGACGCCCGAAGAAAAGCGTTAGGAGAACGTACCGCTTCGCAAGGTATATATAAGGCCTCCTATCGACGGATCAGATCACGCCGGGCCTTCCGATGGGCTTCCATCACGTCGCCCTCGTCCTTTGCTGTTGTGCTGATGTACCCCTATCCATGCATGCGTGCACAAACGTCCGAGCGTCTGCCTACCGCTGTACCCAAACGCATTGCTATCTCCAGTAACCTTTGCCTTCGAGGTGACTACACCGGTCGGGCACCATGCTTCTAATGTTTCGGAAGCTCGCGTGTTCGGTCATTACATGGAACGGGATTATTCACCTCGATGTCCGACACGCGGTGGTCGCGCCTGAGTTGGGAAAGCCTGGTGCGTTACGGTATACCAAAACAGAGGGAGTCCCGAGAGTGTATCCGTTTGTGGCACTTCTTGCAGGGGGTCGTGCAGTTGGCGGAAGTGCCGCTGCATGTCGCTAGCGAGAGCCGATGTTCGGTCTGCCGCGACAGGTAGGTAACAGTTTGCGAGGTTGTCGACATGCTTGTTGGCTTCTTAAACAACCAAAGTATCGACGTCTTCATTTTCACTGGATATCAGCAGTTCCACGATCCTTAAACATCATGCACACCCTCACCGGTTGACATCTCCCTCTTCTTGAGGCTGGAAAACACGCCGTGTGACCGACCCGCTCGCCGGATGTCCCGAGTGGGACCGTACCGATCCACGCCAGATGATCCCTCCCGCTCACAACTCACGCTGGTCGTTTCACGCTCCATCCTGACGTCCTCTGATACGCAACGAGTCGGCCGGCGGGGTCATGAAGCGTCTTGGTGGCCGTGATCGTGAGTCTTACCGTCCCCGAACGTGGCTAGACGTAATCATCCGCACAAACCCTGGCTATGCCGTCTCAGACGCTGGATGAACACCAACAGAGCTCTCGAAGGCGGGAAATGACGGGTCCTGCGCTTGAGAGGCAGTGGTTGAGATTGGGACAGGATGGGTGTGTTCGGTCGGCATTCCGCGGGAGAACAGGTGAGCACACACGCTTTCGAGTGGCGGCGTGACTGATTAGAGACTGCTCCCACGGCAGCGAGAGGTTTCCCAGGGACGAATTTGACGAGTCGAGCGGCAAGGGAGACGTTCTGGTTTCGTGTATCGACCTGCTGTTCGGTGCGACGCAAGCGACGTCGTGAACCTTAAGAACAGGACAAGCTCGTCCTGCTAGCTCTGGTCCATCGTCAAAGTCGACCTCGTTTCGCCCCTTACTTACGACACATCCGCTCAGACCCGCAGTAGAATTGGCCCTTGCTCCCCTTCTCCGACACACAGGACACTGGTGTCGCAACACGACAATCACGACATAGCCACGAATGGCATCTCGTCCGACGGGTCCATGGGATTCGGGAAGGATCTCGCGCACTGCGTGGGGGGCTCGTGGGATTCGGGGGAGGTATATCCGAGGGAGTTCTGGATGAGGAGGAAGCGATGGATCGGACGATGTGGATGGTCGGTCGTCTCTGGAATACCGGATCGCAGGAAAGAGGTGGGAGACGATACTGGTGTGTACGTTCGTTCACGAACCCGGCAGGTGCGAGAAACTTCATTTGCTTTGTACCGGCTCGAGAACGTGCGGAAGACAAGTAGATGACCAAGGCTACGGAAGGATTCCTCGCCGTCTGTTTGTTCGTCTAGTTGTCGCGACTCGAGTTGTAAGATGCAGACCTGGACACGAAGAATGGCATTCATCGTGAATAAGATATATGGGATATCGCCCGGCTCCTTTGTCTTTGTGGTCCTGGTCTGTCCTCGGAGAGCCTGAGCTGACCCAGATGCCCAGGAGGAACTGGACCGGGGCGCAAAGAGACAGCAATTGGTCAAGGTCGAGGTCGTACAGTAGTACAGTCGCGCACATACCTACAAGGTGACTAACACGTGACTAGCCTACGTCACTTCAGATCGAGATCGAGTTATAGTTAGCGACAAGTTGAGTGACTTTCTTCTTGTTTCCTCTCCTCTTCCTTGTTCCCCCAGTAACAGCAGCAAGATGCCCTCACCCACTAGCATCACCCTCGCCGCCTCTCCACCCTCCAAACCCCTCAAATGCGCCTATGTCACCTTCCTCCTCACCTCGCCCTCCTACCTCCCCGGGATCCTCCTCCTCGCGCACTCCCTCCGCCACCCAACAACGCAAACAAACGCCCCGTCCGCATACCCGTTGATCGTCGCGGTCAATCCGGCGCTTCCTCGAGAATGCGTCACAGCGCTTGAACAAGCAGGTGTAGAGGTGCGCGTCGTGCAGCCGTTGGTGCCGAGGGGAAAGGTGACGACGATTGCAGAACGGTTCGTGGATACGTGGACGAAGCTGAGGGTCTGGGAGATGACAGAGTACGATGTGAGTCTTCCTGTCTGCGTCAATCGTGAGAAGGAAGGAGATAGCGAAAGAGAGGGAACCGCGGTTTCGTGTGGATGTTCGCAGGAGGAGCGATCGTTCAGATTTCATTGGAGAAAGGCTACGTTCCCATTCAACATCTCACCCGAGAGACATCTCTGCAAATGCGTCGTAGGACGCGGGCATACACCGGCCCTCCCTGGCGCATCGAAGACTTTGCGAACAACGGACGGGATCAGCCAGACCGCTGTCACTCGTCCTCGAACCTCAACGGTGACCACGGCCTTGGACATCAGCGACGACGCAATTCGTACACCACGGGTCGTGCGTATACCACCGGTCGGTATATGCCAGCCGATGACGGGACCAGCATGATGTCGGATTGTCGCGCGGATCCCGATGTTATCGATGGATTCCGAGTCGGAAGCACACATGGCGTGTGCTGAGGAGATCCTGGCGCACGGATTGAGGTGCCGTATGGCGCGATCGGTGTCCTCGGGACAAGGGGGGAGCCGCGAATGCGTCGAGGATGAGTGAAACGAGGTTAGGGATTCATCGCGGCGATGCCGTGAGCACGTCGCAAACGAACGCGCAGGATGACGCGATTGGTCGAGCGACACACCGGCCGAGGTGTATGTGTGCTCCTGGAGCAAGTCTGACGAATTGGTGCAGATTCGGCAACTCGTTTTGTGGGTGATACGTTCATTGCCGTGGCACCACGCTGGCCACAGTCAGCGCCGGGGCCGACCTCATGTCCGAGGCTGTTCTCCAGAGAGATCGGGCATGATGCTCACGCCTGCCTCGGGTCAACGGCATCCCCTCTGCCGCTGCATCCAGTCTCTACCCCTTCCACTCGAACACCACTGACCCCCCTTTTCTACAGCGCCTGATCCTCATCGACGGGGACATGATGCTCCGCCAAAACATGGACGAGCTATTCCACATGCCTCTCCCCGCCGACGAAATCGCGTGCGCGCACGCGTGCGTGTGTAACCTCGACAAGTCGAGTTGGGCGCCGGAAGATTGGTACGTATGCCGTATGAGGTGATCGTCGAGGATGGGTTACTGATCTGTCTGAGCAGGACCCGGGAGAACTGCGCTTATACACCGACGCATCACCCGGACGCCCTGACCTCGCCTCTTCCGGCATCCGCCACGCCCCGACCCCATCTCCTCCTGAATTCCGGTCTCGTCGTCCTCACCCCCTCCCGCACGACGATGGACCGAATCACCGCCCTCGTCTCCTCCTCTGATCCGGCCGAACAGGAACTCGTCGCATCATGGATGTTCCCGGACCAAGACCTGCTCGCACACGTATTCGAGGGCAAGTGGCGGGCCCTGCCGTGGTGCTACAACGCGTTGAAAACGATGCGATACTGGCACGGCAACTTTTGGCGGGACGAGGAGGTCCGGAACGTGCACTACATCTGCGACAAGCCGTGGAAACGCCGCCCGGCACGCAAACCCGACGCGGAAATCGTCCAAGCCGACCCGGACGCACCAGCGAATCCGGCGGACAAGCCAATCAATCCTGCCTCACGATACACCTGCACCCCTGGGCGGTTCCTCGAGATCCACGACGCCGAACTGGGGATCCCGGCAGAGGAAGCGGATGCCGTTACGCACGGCTGGTGGTGGGATGCCTACGAGCAGATGCATGATCGGTTGGTGAGCGAGGATTATGCGTCGTTGGGGTATTTGGAGGCGTTGGTCGGGAAGTGAGCGGTCGAAGGCACGCCCCGTCCGCCCGGGTTGTGTGGTCTTCGGTGGAGGCGGCGCACGAGAACGCAGTGCATGGTTGTATGGAAGACGCATGGATAGTTTATGCATGGCGGTTTGCGACCGTTGAGCAAAAGTCCCTGGGATGACATCCAGCTCCTAGCAGGATCTCGAAGGAGGGTTGGAACAGGTACCGGAACCCAAGAGTGTTTAAAAAAATAAAATTGTCATCGCCATCGACACAACGCGCATACAACAGCAGCTACTGCTGCATTTACGACCAACAACAGGCCTTGTTCATCTCGTCGGGAACGGTGCCGGTAGCGTACTGTCCGGCGCATGTACCCTTCAACGCGAGAACGGAGGCCGAGTTCTTGTTAAAGTTTTGCTTGAGGTAGACGTTGTTCTTGCTGTAGCAGTAGTTGTTGTTGAGAACGACACCGGTGCAGCTGGCGGACGGAGAGAATGTTAGAAGGCTGGCGCGAAGAGAGAGTGAGGGGTTGCTTACGTGGCAAGGTTGTTGCATTGAACTTCACAAGCCTTGAGGGTAGTACCGGGGTTCTGACCGCCCTCAATCTAAAGAGAGTGGAAAGATTAGCCGCTGATCCAAGCCAAACATGTCGAAGGACTCACGTTGGCAGCGTTGTTGTCCCAGCCCTTGTAGACGGCATAGCCCGGGTTGGACTGAACTCCCTTCCACATGCAGTTGGGGTACAAGAACCAGTTCTCAACCGTAGTGGTAGCGGTATGGATGGCGTCGTTCAAGAATCCGACCGGGTCCAAGAGCTGGTCGATGATTCGGGGCTCGACATCGACGGGAGCGGCCTGGGCTCCGACGACGGCGACGGCGATGACGGAGAGGACGGTAGAGGATCGCATCTTTGTAGGTTGATGGAGAAGGTTGGAGGTCGGAAGAGTTGAGGATGGAGGAGGGTTGAAGGTTAAGGTGGCAGGTGTGGAGTTGGAAGAATCAGAGGTGGGTGAGGAAAAGGATAGATGTGGTCGGAAAGGTAGCAGAGGATCATCGTTATATAGCTCTTCAGTAGCTCAGAGCTGCGCTCGAACGTGCTGGTCAGCCGTTGGGGATTCGCAAGCGCTTGGTGCGATGCGGATGTCAGCTCAGGTGTCTGCCCGGAACTATCATCGAAGTCAAACACCGTGCACTACCCGTCGAGCGCAAGAGTTCACGCCGCGGCTATCGTCGAGCGCTATTCCCTGATACCAGCGGAGTGAAATCCTTGCTGGATGGCTGGCCACTGTCCTTGCGAGTGCCTGCTCGTCCTGCTCCAACTACCCCAGACAGGGCAGTTATCCCAGTCGGCAACCGACATGGGATCTCGGATGATTTGTCGACAATCCCTAACCGGCTTGGCCGATCGCTGGTGATCACTCACCTTCCGCCTGAAACATGTTTGTCGCGGGGGAGAGGCTTCTGCCGAACGATCTTCCGTGTATGTCACCGGCGGTGTCACCCAGTTGAGCTCCCAGTTGTCACCTCCGCTGAAGAGCCTTGAGCCCGATCGCATTTGATGAAGGAGCTGTTCTAGGTCTCCCTAGTATGCTTTCTCCAGCTATTCTGTTCGCAGATTTCCCCCGCTCGGTGCTTCTAGGCTTCCCTCCAGCTCCGTTCTACCGTTCTAGTGCTCCCGCCCGATTGCCATTGCCTTGTGATGAATTTGATAAACCGACCCCAACCGACAACGACGACAACGACGACAACGACGACAACGACGACAACGACGACAACGACGACAACGACGACAACGACGACAACGACACCTGTAGCTACGCATGTTGAGATACTGGCCGATTTTACAGCTGCCGATACTAGTAGTCGATCATGCGGACAGGCGGCGGTCTTGAACTTGTCAAGCAGGAACCTCCAGAGCTGCTTTAAGAAGGCTTTGGATCGTTCTTGAGTGACCTGAGAAGAACGGCGCTCAGCAGTGGGACCCTCAGGCGAGCGGTCAACTCTGGCGATAATGAATCCCCTCGAATAACCTGCCATGCTGCCAATATTCTACAGGCAATCACCGGTCCGTACGGTCAGATCCAATGACCTTGGAAACCCAGCTCGGGAGCCAGCTCTCCTCGAATGTGGCGTGACACTGCTTAGATCTTGGTCTGCTTCGCGACCATGCGACTATTCCAATACAACTAGACAATAACCCACATTCCCAAACTGTTTCCTTCCCGCTCTCGGGCGAAGATCAACGTCCATACCATTATACACTGACTGAGGTATTAGCATAAGGAACACTCGCTCCTCATGACCGCAACGCCAACATGTCCTTTACGGGGAACCGCTCAGAACCCAAACGTCAACTGCGCCTTGGAGAACGTTGGCCTGCCACACACCAGTCAGTGACCGTACTGCAAGCACAACGCAAGACTCACGGTTTCCACACGAGCTTGGACGGATCGATCGTCTTTCGCTTCTTTGCCTTTGTCCGCTGGTGCTGCTCCAATACGGCGTCCGTCAGGCAGATGATATAGTTGCCCTTGTAGACCTTGATCATGTGCAGGGCGTGGCACCTGCGCAAAGACGTCAGCTTGATGTCAGAAAAGAACTCAGGGGACTTACGTATGCGAGATGTCCGCCGGCACGATACTCGTCATGTTCGCCATCTGCTCAATCGACAGTTCCTGCTCTTCCGTCGTCAAGAGCAGATCCACAATCACCTCCTGCCAATACGCCCGGTAACTGAGCAATCCCAGATCACTGAGCGGCTTCTCCGGCGATCCCTGGACGCGCTCGACTTTACTGAGTTCGTACGAGAACTCGATGAGCAGTTTTCCGTACGACTGACGTTGGAATTGCGGCAGGGTGAGGATACACGCGACGTTGTAGTGATCCGCGCTCTGTTTCTCCTTTGAAAAGTACCCGACGAGGTGGCAGCCGGCTTCGTCCCGCTTGACCATGCAGTAGAACAAGAATGGGTCGACGTCGTAGTAGAGAAACTTGTGGTCGAGGAAACACTTGGACAGGAGCGATAGGTTGCGGCACCACGTCCGTTGTTTGCGTCCGTCGATTTCGAAAAAGGAGACATTGTCGTCCCGATAGATCTCGTTGCCCGGCGGATGGTGGAGTGTGCATTTCGTAAGGTGTCGCTTGAGCATCAATGGTGACGGAAAGTACGACAGGCACCACTCGCAAATGTAGAGAATGTCGATATGGGCGTACTCTATCGGGTAGGGCGAAAAGTACCAGGTCTCGATCTCGTGCTTGCCCATGTGGATCATCTTGAAGTTTCTCACTCGCGAGATTTCCGAATGCTGCTGTGTCATCGACCCCGTCGTTCGCAGTCGCTTGATCTCGTCGTCTTTGGATAATTGTTCCGCCGCCAGGGGGTTCGAGGGCGCCGCTACGTCTCCATCCGCTTCGCTGACCGTCACGATCTTGGCCTTGCCGTCCATATCGACATCCTTGTCCTCTTGCTCATCCTCCTCGTCATCCTCCATATCCTCATCCTCGTCCGAAACCGGCTCCGAGACCGTACTCTTCTGCGGCGCCTTTCGCGCGACGTTCTTCTTCCCCATCCTGCCCGACGTCGCCGGCGACTTGAGACTCTTCATCGCCTTTGACGTCGCCTTTCGCAGCAGGTTCCCGCTCGGACTGTCCCCTCGCGCCGCCTGCTGCGCCGCAGCCGCCGCACCCGTCACTTTCTTCTTCGTGACCGGCTTCTCCACCACGACCGGACGTGGCAACTCCAACTCCCGCTCCAGGACCAGCCGGGATCCGCCAACCCATTCGTCGAGACGCTTGTTGAATTCCGAGTAGTGCACATAATATTCGACTTGATCCAGCGGGTTCGTCTCTTCCCCTGGTTTCGGCGGCAGGGCATAGATGGACCGTGGTTTGTCCCGAATGGAAAGCACTTCAGCCCATCGCTCTTCCGTCTCGCCTGTCGGTCCGGGTTTCTTGATGAAGAGGTGTACGCCGACGATCACGTCCTGCAAAGCTATCAGCGAGAGTCACCGAGAGGATACAGGGACTGACCTTGATACCATACGACCCTGGTTGCAGCTTTCCGACAGGCGATGGCGGCGGAAGACTGCCGTTCCGCACCGACGGCGACGAAGGCGTCATGCTGGGCATCTTGCCGTTTTGGCCGTTTCGACCAGATTCTTGAGGCGCGTCTCCAGTGGCTCGAAGGTCGCCTCCCGGTAATTTCGGTGTCGATATGTAGCTGTTTCCTTCCTCTTGCGGTGTGGATGAGTCGTTTGCGGTAGATGTGGTAGTAGTGAACAGGAAGAGACGAACAAGTTGACAAGGAATTGATCATCAGTTTGCCATAACAAACACCTCCTTTTCCGCTATTTGGATCCGCCCGAGCGATCGAGCCAGGTTTCACAACTTGCACCTCCTGCCTGAGTTCAACCATAATCCGAGCTGTCCGGCACGACTACTTCAGAGCAACTGGGCAGTACAGATCGCTTGAGCGGCTTGCGAACGATACTATCCATCATCCTGCGTTGATCGCGGTGCTCAGCGATCCCTGTGAATCGAGAGCGCGATTTTAGCAAGATGCCAACCCATTCTACGGGACCCAGTGGATTTATTCGTCTTCACGGCTTGTAAGGTCGCTTGTATTGAGGATTACCACTCCCAGACCAGTCTAGGGCCTGATCGAGCGTGAAAGAGTATCTGGTACGGTTTTGAGGCGTTGCCCGATTTTCCAAAGCAACGGCTTGTAAGAGTTGTTCGAAAACGCCTGACCCGCGTTATCGTGCTGTAATTTGTCGATATATATGCTGCAGAGCTTAACCAACATCACCAATGGCCCCATAGTATAGTGGTTATTATATCGGATTCCAATTGATTCCAGCACGATTTCAAGTGCTTCAAAACTGCCATCCGAGGGTCCTGCGTTCAAATCGCAGTGGGGTCAACCTTTTTGCGTTTTGCGGGCGAACGACGACATCTCTAAACAACTCCGATACACGGAAGGAAAGCCCTGACTCTGATCTACCTCTCCATATGGGTTCCACCTCGATCCGGCGCGATTTGACGATATAGCATCGAGCCGCGTACGACGCATCATTTGTTTCGGGGTGGAGGAGGTGGTTGTGGAAGCCAAAGGATGATCGGGGTCGACACCTCCTATCGCGGAAGGGGTCGCGACTGAGTATTTCAGGCAGAGGAGGGACTTTCTGGGACAGTCCGGTTTACGGAGCGGTCGCGGAGGAGCGGAAAAGACCTTTTAAGGACCCCGAGGACGGAACCTATCTCCCGGCGCTTTCTCTGCTTTATCGGCGCTCGACATATGCCGCCTATGGGATGCGATAGATTCCCCGGCCCTCGGCCAGGGCTTTCCTGCGTATGTGAAAGAAGACTGCGTGGCACGACAGACGGGCATTTCAAGCAGACGCGCGGGTATCCCACTTCCCTGCAGAACTCGGGATCACTAGCGGGCCAAGCAGGTACGGGATACAACTCAATAGACGTTTGACCTCTCTGTCGGGCGGGGAACTTCACTAGCTATCGCTCCGCTTCTTCTTGTTGCAGAATCCTCCTGAGCTGGATGTCACGCTTTCTCTTGGCTAGGCGAAGCTCCTCGAATCTTCCTGGTGTACAGAATCAGCTGTTTCGCTGCATGAGCTGCAGTCAATACTCGTAGTCAGGTGGCACTCCAGTGGCTCATACTTGGTCCTCGGGCAAAGGGTTTCTCTGACATCGTCCAGGCGCGACTTCAGCTGGCTGAAGTACCGCGACACAGCGGCGCCGACCTCACTCTCCGGCGGGCGCGAACCAAGATCTTCAGACAGGATGTCGACTGTCGCTTTGTAGTTGTCCTCTAGGTCGTCAACGAACTTGTCTTTCATGTTTCGGTCAACTGTGATGAGATCCGTCGCGTCCGCCTCCCGACCCTTATCGTTCTCGCTGTCTTCGGTCGCCGAAGGGAAAACTATACTTTCAAGTTCACCTGCCGATTTCCCAATTACAGAAACAACTTCCTCGAACTCCTCCTCGAGCTCACGCAGCTCTCCGTACAGCGTCGGTAACCAAATTCCCGTGGTACGCCCCGGTTCGAGTGCCCGGTTCGGACTGCCGGTTTTCCTGCGACTCTCCCGAGTATGAGCGATTCTTTGCCTGGTAGACCTCGCCCTCTGCTTCACATTCTCGACATATCGCTCCAGGAACTCATCGTGCAGGTTGCATTCCTCTGCACCCAACGCGATCTGCCGCAAGCGCCCGCCACCGGACAAGTTGTACAGTATTCGAGTGTGGGCAACTTCGTCTTTCCGGCGTCTTTCTTGCGTAGATTCAGAGGTCGAAAGCATAGCAGGTCTGTGGCGTTGTTTCTGAGGGAAACAATGGGGGACACTGAACCAGTAATCGATAAGCAACCTTTACAGGGCGTTTAACAACGCATATCGCATTTTATATGCCATGGGTGGAGCTATACTCCGAAAGGTATGTTCCACCTTTGTGCGTGCTATTACGTCGGGCTGTACCAAAAGCTGTGCTCTAACTCGATTCTCCCGAGTTACGACATGCTGTAAGGGGATCCTAAAGGGCCGCCAGATCCGCTCCAGGCTGGTTCCATCCACTGTCATGCGCCAGAAGAAAAGACACGAACCCTTTGATCCCCACTTACCAGCGCATCTGAAGATGTAAATTGCGAGGTACATCAACTCCGAGGCTTGCGAGACTGCCGCCGACGGTGCTGCCCCTCCTTTCACGTCAGTATTAGAGGCAGACAGAGTCGGATACACCCCCTTGAGGGGCAGAATCTGCCACTCAGGGGGAAACTGATCTGCGCCCGACTTGTGCCAGTCTACCGTCATCGATCATCAGAAACATCCAGCGTATCCCGAAGGCGAAGGGATATCACTAAGAATCAGTAGCCTTCTCGCTGGGCTGGTCCCTCCGATTTCTCGCCCCTATCGACAAGACCTCATTGTCCACTTTCGCCGATAGGACCTGTATGCTCTCAGTTAAGGGGTCGTCCTAAGGAAACCCGTTAGGAGGCAGTACCGGCTGTGGTTGCGTAGGCGAACGAGTCCACAAGAGTATCGCATTGCGCTTTGCCCATCGTCTTCCGGACTTCGACTCGCGATCTCTTGCTCTCTGGCTGCGGAGCTACCGCACCTGAAGGAAACAGTTGCCGCTTGACCCTGCGAGGCCCTGTGTCGGAGAAGCGAGAGGAGGTGCCACAACTACTGCCAGAAAGAGCGCCCGGGCCTGATGTGATGTCCATATTGCGCTTCAAAACAAGCTCGGCGATTACCTGCTTCTGCCTGCCAAGTTCTTGGTCCCATTCCGAAAGCCGGTGCCACCAGTCCCCCGGTATCGCAGATGCATCTTCCGCCCTGATCAATTTCGCCACACCTTCCATCTCCTGGAGCAGCAGTGTCTGACTATCCAGGCTATCGGCCACCGTTTCTTGATCGACAACTCTTCCGGTTTCGAGAGCGTCTTCCTGTTCATCTGCGATCTGAGCGTACTCAAGAAGGCTTTGATAAAGCGATTCCACCCATAGAAGGCGATCATAATCTAAAGCTGAAGCGGTCGACAGCGAAGGATTATCCCAAGACGTGGGGCAATCAGTGCCGGCGCCGACTGGCCGATGTGTACCATGACCAGAATGTTGCCACGACACGTTCCGGGGCAACTCGACGATGCTGGAGTCGCGAAGCCGTTCACTGTCTGACGGACATTGTTCGCGGCGAATCTCGGCCGATACTGATAGGTAACTCGACAGCGAGAGGCCTCTCTGTCGAAGTCCTTTGGGTGGCATCGTTCGAGACGGCGTTGTAATAGTGGATCGATGGGTTCCTCAAAGGCGATAGGATGACTAGATGGCGTGTCGGATCTTTGCGAGAACGCTGTGTCCGCCCGATCATACCTTTTATTTGACATACGACGGGAGCTGTGCCGCTTGCGGTCCAAATGATGATGAAAGGATTGCGATTGAAGCACTCCATTGTTCCGATCCTGTGCGAACGACATGCGGCAAGGCCAAACACACCGCACCGCCTTGAGATTTCCGCGCTTTGCGTGCATCACAGTTTGATTCCGGCTAACTTGTCACCACATCCCTTCACCGCATCGCCGTACGTGGCACGTATTGTCGGCTGTAACTTGTTACAAGTCCTGCAAGCACCCCATTCACGCGAGGCTCGGCGGAGGAGCAGCTGTGAATGCCATTCAGCGGCGGGCCAAGGCCGGTGCCAGCCATTTGCTTCGCGGAATGTTGTCGAAGTGTTATCTTGCGCAAGGCATGCCTGTAAAAGGATACTTCGCGGGGAGAAAACAGGCTATGGCAGCGTCGCGTTTCGAAATAGATCATGCTTGGTCGTCATTGCTCCATACTAGCTTGCTGTCGAAGATCGCTTGTTCCGAAACGTTGCGTGCCGCCCAAGTCAATCTTGTATTCGATATCGAAAAGTAACGATACTACAACCCCCGAACCGGGGCTCTCCTCCGTAGATCCCACGGTCTACTTGGTCTGGTGTCGCCTCAACTTGCCGGGGATGTGCACAAAGTTTTCCGCTATACCCCATGAGAAGACGATCAGCGGACCTGGAAGAGGGGCAAGGAGGAAGATGACGTACCGTACGACTTTGGCGGTATGCGCTCCTTGTGCTCCTTGTCGACGTGGTAGTTCCATCCTTGCTTCTCGGCCTGCAAGAGCGGAAGAACGTGTAAATTGGCATGATGGCGCGACACGCGAGGGAAGGAAGACTCACAAAGTGGATGGCGTCTTCCTTGGTCTTGAACTTCATCGTGGCGCCTTGCATGTAATCGGCACTAGAATCAGAAAAGGAGACAATCGTTAGCATGCGTCGAGGATTCCGACAGCTCCGGGCCGTCGAGGACGAGGATTGCGCCGGGGAGATGCTCCCTTCGTCTCGCTACCGTGGGGCGCGGTGCGACGTCTTGTTCATACGCGCCAGACAGGAGAAGACGGGTGACGCCGGCGGGACAGGGAGTGCTGGACTCGCTACCACGCTGAGAGCATACGCTGGGTACGGCTCCCCGCAACGACGTCCCGGCGACATGAGCCACCAAAGTCGCCGAATGATGCCCCGCCGACGAGCGACCTCGGCACGTCGACCGACATCTCACGCTCCGTCAGCCACCTCGCACTCGTCCCACACCACCCCAACCCGCCCCTCTCCAACCCAAAACCAGAAAGTAAAAAAAAACCACTCACGAGCTCCCCCAGCCCATCAACGGGTTCTCCCACCTGCCCCCACCCTCAAGCGTATCAAAGTCGATCCGCCAGTGCGCGTTGCCCTGTTTGCCGGACTGCATCGTCGTCTTAGTCGGGGTGTAGATCCGGACGGTGCGGTAGTGCAGTGCGGCTGGTGCGCAAGGGGGTTAGCGTGTGTCGGGATTGGGGGGAGGAGCGGTGGGTGGGAAGGTGAAGAGGCTTTGGGTGCGGAAGCGGATGGTGGGCGGTGCGAGGGATAGGGTTCCACTGGCTGCGGATGCTGTCGCACTCCGAGTCCCGGGTGACGGCTACAACACACGTCCCGGTCCACGCCAGATCGCCGCCGGCATGCCATCTGGGTCACCCACAATCACTGTTCCGACGTCGAGGACATTCGTGCGAACGCTCACTGCCACTTGGTGCATGCCCCAACTCTCCCGGGCGAGTACGGCACGGCACGCCGTCTTGTCTTCGTTCCTTAACGCGTCTTCCTCGTTACGTCTACGCCGAGCGGCACACTACCGTGGCACCGAGTAACCCCCTCCGCTTCGCGACGCCATGACGCCTCTGTGAATCCCTCGCCGGTCTCGGCCTCGCGCCTCGTGCCTCGCATTTCCGCACCGCAGAACATGCATGTGATCTCGCCGCCGCAACGTTACAGCGTCGTCATGCCATACGGCGTGCCCATCGCGGCCGTTCGCTGCTGTGTGCCCCCTATCCCCTCGGCGAGTCCACACCGATCGTCCAGACATCCGAGGGGATCGTCCTTGCCCACGACGTCAGAGCGATACCGGATTGGACGGCACGCCTCGCGCGTCCGGTCTCCGCGGAGCGTCTTCCAGACGGCGGGACGTCACACTTGGCACTTGAGGGCTTTCCCGCATTCAGGAGTTGCGTCCTACGACGGCGTGCGTCCGGTCCTACGTATCACTCGAGCGTTCTGTGCTGCGTCGAGACCTCAGACGTCCTACGACAGCCAAGTATCGGACCCTTCCCCTGGCCCGTTGTACCATCCCCTTCCGCGGTGGTGATGATCGCGTGCAGTCCTACGACGGCGAACATGCAGTCGTGCGTTCCGTCCTCCCGGCTTCGATGTCGGCTTCGCGACGTTTCTCCCGCGGTCTGACAGCCCTCCGCCGTTGTCGTCATCCTCCCCCGAAACAGACGACGTCACTCCATAACCCGCTCCTTCGATCCCGCCGAACGACGAGCGCAACATCCCGCCAACCCCAACCCCAACTCCCTCCTGGCGCGGCCCCCTCACCATCTCGCTACCACTCATACACCGTCGCGTTCCTCCCCCATCTCGCTATCGCTCGTCTCGGGACTCACCAGGCGCATCATTCAACACATCCGCCGCAACAATCTCCACACTCGGCGCAGACGTCGTCAACCCCGACTCCCTATGCTCCGCCTCTTCCCGCGTAACCAAGCCCTTCTGCCCGCCCACAGCGTTCCCCGTCGCGGCACCGTGTGCGGCGGAGGCGAGGGTGGATTGGAGCCGCGCGGCGTGTAGTGTCGGTCGGAGGAGGAGGGCGGTGGTGCGTGCGAACATTGTGTGTGGGTTATGGAGAACAGGGGGAGAGGGGAGGGGAGGGGAGGGGGAGGTTGATGATATTCGGGCGATGTTCGTTGGCTCGTCGCTAAGCGCGTGTGAGGGAGGTGCGCTTGGAAAAGGCGCGGAAGGGGATGACGCGAGGAAGGGGTTGAGATTCCGTGCGACTGACAAACGTACTACCACATGCGCGATGAATCGTGACCTGCACAAGATACATCGACTTGAGCCGCTAACTCCGGCTCCACATCATGTCTCCCTCATCGCGCCGAGGTCTCCAGACGCAGCAGCATGATATCGTGCCAAAATTGTCTCTCCTACCCAGGATGAGGTCGACCGCTATGACTGGATGAGCTCACTCTTTTCAGATTCGCGAGCGCCGGGATGGAAGACGGCGACTAGGAGCGCCGCGACTAGCCACGACTTCCAGGCCCACTCGGTATACCGCCGAATCGCTGCCGTAATGGAAACCCCAACACAACTCTCAGTGATCGACACATCGGTCCAAGTATCGACTGCCACCCAAGCATATTGGATATTTCGGTCAACTATTTTATACAAGAATCACAAAGCATACGAAAGCTGCGTTACGTAGAACAATACTCTACCCCAGACGACGCAGTCTTCACCGTATCGCCGTCCCTTCTTTCCATTCCCCGCTGTAGCCTGATAATGCTCGCCACGACTACCTTCTCCGCGCGCGTGCTGTTCTTTCATCCCGGAAATACAGGGCCCGACCCGCCAGCTGAATTCCCCGCCGCTTCTTGAGCATAGCCGCAATCGCACGCGACTCCGTTTCAGCGGCCGCCCGTATCTCGGGCGCTTCCTGCCACTGTTCGCCCGCCATCGACTCGTGTGCCTTGAGCAGCTTGGATACAATTTCCTCCTCTCCCAGATCGGGACTGAACTCGTCGATTACGAAAATGTTGGTCCGGGCTGGACCACCCTCGTCGTCCAGCGGGTTGTAGGTGTGGACAATCGCGATCTGCAGGCTGTCTTTGACCGGGTGGTACCCATACTCGAGGTTAACCTTTACCTGCCAATCACTCTGGAGCCTTTTCTCTTCCTCGAGCTCGACCAGAAGATCGGGCATCTCGTCCAGTGTGCTCAAGCTGAAGTGGCTTTGTGCATCTAGGTCGGTGAGAGGGGTAAAGCTCAAAGTGAAAGTTGTACCAGAAGGTGCATTCGAGAAGGCGGGCGTCATTGTCGACAGTTGAGCGATACAGAAGCGTTCAAAGAAACTAATTCAGAAAAGGGACACGTCGAATAGGATATGGAAAACGGAGTGTAAGATCAGTACGAGCGACTTGTATCTCTCTCAGAAGGAACCCCTTGGCATCACCACCTTTGTTCTCGTCAATCACACCTTCCTGAAAAGGGGTAAGCGAAAAGGAACAGCATCGAGCAGGACAAATGACGTCATAGGGCTCATCATTATAAAGACACGTTTCCCAGAGGGGCACAGGGTGAGCAGATCTCTGAAATCTGAGGAAGACTTGTGCTGTAGGTCAACAGTTTGGTCAGCGCTCAGGCATACTGCAGACAGTCGAACCAAGTCCTTCACATGCTTACATGCTGAGTGTTGCCAGTTGTCGTTCACGATAAATCCCAGAGTATCTAGCTGAGAGTCTCAAGCATCCAAGCAAGTCCTGATTGATGCCTTGAAGCTATTTCGGCATACCCATTTTGCATTGTGCTCAGGACCCGGCGTCTTTCTACCCTGTGCTCGTGTGCATTCAAACAAACCGGAGCGGATGTCTCACCGTTGACAGGCGCCCGGGCTGAGGGCCACGTCCTTGAGCACTTCACCTAGCTCGAGAGACGCAAAAAAATGTATTGACGCTTACGCGCTGGTGTAATTCATTGCACGGGCCGTATCTTGAGGAAGAGCAGGAAGTTGAACGATATCTATCAGGTCGCAGGTAAGGCTAGCTATGCATGTGATGTTGTGACATTCGATGTGAAGAGCCCTAAGGTTCGCCCCGTCCCCTAAATTGCACTCTTCTATACCCTGTACAGAACTGATATGAAGGTACTGCGTTCGTTGAATTTTGTTTGCTGTACGATGGTTGAAAACTCGGCGACATCGTCATGTAACTAGCGGTGCACAATATCGTCGAAAATTACCTTCAAACACGAGTCGCTAGGCATGTCTCCGGCATATATACATGGAAGAACTAAACATACAGCACGAATAGCGCTATTGAAACCAGTGTCTGCCCAACCAACCTGCTTGCCCCGAGTCCGGAGATGTACCAGCTTCGGCAGCCTCTTCGTCACTGTCCGCCCTCTCAGCTCGCTCTTCGTCCTTCAGCTTGGCTTCCTTGATCCACTTGGCGCAGTCGTCACAATCCTGGCGGGCCGCCTTTACCTCCGAGGAATCAAATCGGTATCCGTGCATCAATAGCCTGTATGACTTGAGCAGATCCATCCTGATACTGTCCTCAGTATCTCCCGGATCGATAGTCTTGAGAACGATGACATTCTCAAAGATCCGCTGCTGTCCATGCTCCGAGATACTGCCTGACTCATACTTGTACACAGCGACAGCTTGGACCCTGCCAAGCCCTTCATCATACCCAAGAGTCAGGATGAAAGAGGGCTGAATCCACCTTCTGTATAATCGCAGAACCAGGTCCCAACCAACATCCGCTCGATGTCTCCAGTTCGGCAGAGCGGTCAGCGATGGAAACTCCAAGGGGTCGCGTTCGAGATCGTGATTGAGAATCTGCCGTGGTGCAGAGGGCATGAAGACCGGAGACTCGTTCCAATCTGGGATGATAACGGGACAGCCCACGGAATTGAGACCGGAGCATCGATCACTGCTGGCGTTCGAATCACTGGCAGTAGCCGGCAGTTCGGAGGCATTTGAGTTGCTGACCACGGTCACCGATCCGGCGAAGCCAGTCATCATCGATTCGAGAGGATCCAAAGATGTCATCTTGCTTTGAGCACGTAGAAGCAGCAGAGAAGCACGGAAGGAAGCACGGAGGCGATGACGAATGACAGATGAGCAAAGTCCAACGTCCCGACATCAATGGCATACGATCCCCTCAAGGAGGTGCACTGTTCGCCTCTTGTATCCTTGTCATGCCCCTCGAATCAGAGGCAATTGGCTGCTCTTGCCTACAAAGGAGGAGTAATCATCGTCCATCTGGTCGTGGAATATAGCGAAAACCACGCACGGAAAAAGAGGAACCCGCCGACCTTCGGGTCCGGTTTTGACGAATGACACGGGAATACTTGTGTGGACCGTCACGATAGCCTCGTCCTAGGGAAACACCACGAGGCCGTCTGCTTTCGAACTTCTGCAGGAGATAAAGCATCGGGTCTTACAGAGTTAACGCTGACCCTGATGCTCTGAGTCCGACTGGATCTATCGATCTATCATCCTCCTTACATTCTGGTGAAAAATTGAAGCTACCGCGGAGTAGAAGCTGAATGGTAAGACCACGCCGAGCTGAGAGTGACTTCATAGCTTTATCCCGAGATGAGTTGGCTTGTGCCTGCTAAGCGCGTTTGAGGGGTATTACGCTTAGTGAACGCGTGGCGAGAGCACGCAAGTCAGGGATAGGACTTGTGCGACCGAAACGGTTTGGCATGTCGACCATATCGTGACCTCTTCTTTCAGCCATGTGACAACCGGCTTGACACTCCCATGCCAGGAAGTGATATATAATCTAGGTGACTGTGAGTGCACCGCAAGGAAATGCCGAATCTCATTGATTACGGTTTAGGCTTCTCCGCTTCTTCATACCCATCACCATCTCTCCAACGTTCCACGTTGCGGTCCTCTCTCGGTTCATGTCAGATATCGCCTTGAGATTGAGTTTAGGCCTAGAAAATGGTTCTCGGAGCGGATGATTGAGCCTGATTTTTCCGAACGGGCCGGGGACAGCTACACGGAGAGACCTGCATGCGATAACAGGGTATAAATCATGACGCAACCGTTCGAGCATCTAAAGTACAGTGACTCTGCGAGTACTGGAAGAAGAGCTAGTCAACCCTGTAATCCCACCAGGATTCCTTCTCCGCAGCACGGTTCCATGCATTAGCAGCCTTCCGTCTTTCCTCCTTCGTCTTCGCCTCGTCTCGACCCACGCCGCACGAGCAGAGCACTCACTCTCGACAAGTGCTTCTGGATGAGCTGGAGAATTTCCCACAACTGGCCAGTATGTCGCAATCAACGCCCCTTTGATATCTTCCTTACTACCGCTCACATTAATTTCGGCTGCGATCGTGACGTTCTCCGCGAAATCTTCTATTCTGATCTTTGATTTGCTCTCGTCCTTCAGGTAGGATCGGTTGACGACCACGAACTGAACGAGGCGGATTTTCCAATCATACCGAATCACAAATTCACGCAAACAGCGGCTGATGTCCTCCAAACGGATTAGCCCTGCCTTCATCGCCTCTGTAGCCTTGCTCTTGGGTTCCCGTCTTGGTACGCCGGTAAGGATATGTTGCGACCAATCGCGGTCTGCAACAGGCTCGACGGGCAGCTCTTTGACCGTACAGGGGGCAAAGATCCGGTTTTTGTTGTACATCATTGGGATAGAAGGCAGCGACTTCAGAGCACCGCCTGGGCGTATGGCGCTTCGGGTGCTTGTTGTAGCTCCGGTGGCTTGGCTGGCGCCACTGGCGAATGTTATTTCACTCGCTGCCGAGGTAGGACCCTGAGAATACATTCCACTCGTGGCAATGAATGACGCTTCACTGCCATCCTCCGGCGCTTTACCGGTAGACAATCTGCTATCGAGCGATGATCCAGCGGTTGAAGCGCCACTAGGGGTCTTCGGGCCCAAGCTCCAACATGAGCTGAAGAAGAACATTGTTCCACTGATAGGTAAGTAGGTATCCGCCAAGAGTGTCATGCGCAAAGTTGTTCCTCACCATATTCATAATAAGAGCCTTTAGTCTGGACTTGGAGGTGATGGAGCAACATGCATATACCCCTTTCATCCCGACACCTAACCTCTCCGCCTTTGGGAGCTCATCAAAGGTAGCCTCGGGGCGATCAGCCCTCTTTTGAGACACGACAAAATCGGAAACACCGACCATCGGATCATCCTTCAGTCTGGAAAGCCAGGAGGAGAACTGTTGAAGACCATGACTTCCGAGAATTGTCGCTTTGCAGAGCGGGTCTCTTCTGCCAGTTCAGGTGAGAGCTGCTCGTCTTTGATCTGGTCGATCCGCTTGCTCTGTATTGATGCGATGTCCAGTCTGATACTACAGCTTGGTATCTTCGACCAATGCGAAACTGCGAAACTTGACACTCCTGCAAATAGATATAGACGCACTCGGGAGCCAGATGCCAAGTAGCGTTGTCATCGTCGCCGCAAAACCCTCGACCTTGGTGGCTCGTCTCTCTCTTCGTATAAGGTATTGCGTACGGTAAAGGCGCAAACGATGAAGCACCTCACCGGTCTGATCCCTGAAATGACCAGAGTTGAGTATCGAATGATTTAGACGAGGTTTGCCCTTCGTATTTTGCCGAAAGGATCCCTGACCGATCGGGGGGTATCTCACTCTCCTGGATGTCGATCGTGTTTACCTACTAGGTATCACAAAATAACGAAAGGATGAACCACAACCCCGATACGCACGACTTGTCACATGCGCGATGGGTATGATCTACAAGCTGTAAGAAGACGATACCGCCCCGGTCTATACTAAATATGCCTCGAAAGATATAGTACAGTTGGAGAAGACTCCACGCTGACGAGAAAAGTTATCCGGTTATCGGACTAGCATCAAGGGAGGTGAGCACCCAGATCGAGCTGTAATCCGCACCAGAGACGCCATGTCCTCTTCGGCTTTTGCTCCTCTTGTCGTTCCTGTTTCTTTCGCGCATGTTGCTTGCTCAACTGTAGTTCTCGGTGTTGGAGCTGTATTTTCCTTCTTCACGTGAGGCGCACAGCAACCTCATAGCAATAATCAATCATTTTCCCCTGCTCCTTCAAATTGCCTTCCATAATTCAGCCGAATACATCACGGTGAGCACCAGCCAGATCTGCCGAAACTGATTCACGGTACTGTTAGTATCGATCTCGACGATATTGGTGACCTTGCGACGAGACCCGCCTTCCAGCGGTTCATAGTCGTAAGTGATGGCAGAATGTACTCTATCCATCCGTCTCGGTGTCGTACCCATAGTCAGTGGTAATATCGCGGCTAGCCCAGCTCCACGGGTTTTGTTCTTTGTCGTCGCTGAACGTGCTTTCAAGCCGTCGAAGATCGCTCAAATTGCTGAGATGGAAGGATGGCTGCTGTGGGTCGAATTCTATCGATATCCATGGATTCTTGAACATAGGCGTGGCCATATACTGGACGGAGCTGATATAAAGGCGCCAAAGTCAGGCGGAAGTGGGCGAGACAACGATGAGGGCGCCGAATGTTGCGCATTAGCTCATGGATGTAGCGTCGTATATAGATCAAGGAATGGTCGTACATTGGGTTATCAGGCTCCAGGAAAACAATGAAATCCTCCTTTCCTCATGTGTGATCTGCTCGAGACCAGGGAGAATCGGAAAGGAATGCCATATAGCGTGACGTGGGCTATCCTTGCTTTTCATTCGATCGGACATACTCGGTGTATCTTTATGACGCCGAGTTCAATGCAGGTGGAGACACCCCAAACCAGTTCCAAGCGGTATTCTGGGTATGTAATGACCAAGTATCGAACGGGAAAAGCAGCGAGATTAGGACAAACCTCCACGAAATGCCGAGTCAACGTAGCGACGCTGTGGGTCGCGCCAAAATCGGAAAAAAGGCTCGTGTCGTCAGATCTCTGGCAATCCATCAGAACATCCATCTCGTTTTCAAAAGCGGGTATATCATATCTAGCATAACTCCCCTTCCCGAGAAAACTCGTCGAACGTTCTATCTCCAGTTAGGATAAACGGTCCTTTGATAAGACTAGCTCGTCTTTCCTGTGCAGTGGACATCGCAAACTTCCTGGCTCTCTACCGCTCATCATGGTCGAAAGGCGCCTTGGTGTCCACTTACCTTGTAAGCTGTCCGGACCCTTCCGTTTCTGACAATGACTTGGACTCCAAAACAGCACTATATCGTATATGTGGTGTTTACTTCAAATAAGAGCTATGTCCCTTACAGCTTTGTTATGTCTACTTTTCTGGTAGATGTAATATCTAGTAAAGGACACTCCACTCCGACAATGGCTGTTGCCTAGATAGTATAATCTACTCCACACAATTTTTTAAGTAAATGTTAAATCCAACTATGCTTCTATTAAAACGGAATACTCTCCTTGGTATTGTTAACAGTCACGTAGTTGATTCCCCACAAGCTTCTAACCTAAGTTGCGCTTGGAACGGTGGATCACTGATAGCAACATGTCTAAGATAACGAGCTCCTTGAAATGTGATGTTCGTTGGCTCGTTACTAAGCGCGTGCGAGGGGAGGGTTCGCTTGGAAAAGGCGCGAACGGGGAGATGGCGCGAGGATGGGGTTGGCATCGCGCGACTCATGCAAACCTCTGGTTGTTGAGCATCTCCACAGCTGACTCCACCCGCTTGGTATACAGTATCTCCTGTATTCTTGAGTAGCCGGATGAACCGATACCACACATGCCGAGATTTTGGTTACAGAAAGCGGAACCCGGCTTTTGTGTCCTTTATTCAACATGGTACCGAGCTATCTTACGCAAAAAAAGGCGAGGTGGTAGGTAGATAATTTGGCCCGCCCATGCCTCGCCCAAGGCCTTCGCGATGCCGGGATACTGTGCGACTGCAGCGACCGCTTGGCAGCGGAGTACACTAGGCGCTGCGACCAGGGACTCTGGAGAGAGAGGGGAGGATAAGATGGGTCGTGTAGCTAATTCAACATACAATTACAACAGGTCAAAGAGTACGTCGCGAGAGGGGGAAACAAGAGTACACAACTACAATCCTGTGTCGCCAGGTAATGGCATGACGATGACCTTTCCTCGGCTTGTCGCGCCTTATTCAGACCCGGCTTCAGCTTCCGCGGCCGCTTCCCTCAGCTCGGCCTCCCGCTCGAGCGTCGTCTCGTTCGCATCGAGACGATAGCCTTCCCGCTCAGCTAACGTCGGCACCCCGATATGGAAAGCATGGAGGCGTAGCAAGCTCTCGTAGATCCTGTTCTCAGCCTGGTCTACATCAATGCTTCCTACGACCTCGTGCGACTTGTACAGCGATGGACCTCCTTTCCAAGCAAACGTCTCGGTAACGCTGATGAACTGTAGCTCGTGGCTTTCGGAATCGTAGCCAATCGCCGCTCTGACCTCGATGAATGGGCTGAGCGTGGACTTGGACTTAGGTTCCTGGTCGACGGAACTGCCCGTGGCATTCGGAAGCGGGTCCGGGAGCGAAGAGTCTCCGCCGGGGTCGCTTTGCGCGGCGGTCGAAAGAATGCTTGGCTCTGACATGAAGCTTCTCTTTTGACAGTCAGTATCTTCGATAGTGGGAGAAGATGGAGGATCTCGCCTGCCGCTCAAGTATCGATCCAACAGGTGTCATCGTATAATAGCCATATTCGACATATGTCTTTGGTTTCATTACGATGCCACTTCTTTTGATGTGTTGGCAATGGTTCTCCCCGGAAGGGTGTTTCATTGTGAAGAGCTTCCTTTCTTGAGAAAGCGAGTTAGGCTGTTGACTTGAGAGTAGGCTGACGACGGCACCGTGGCTCCATTGGGAATCATCGTTAAAGTCCTTATTGTTTGGCGAAGGAATCAAAGCTACGGCGGAGTGAGACCTGGATGGTTAGGCCATGGCGAGCTGAGAATGCTTATGTAGCATTTTTGTGAGATTGTTTAGCTCGTGCCCCCGAATCATGCTTGAAGGCCAGGGCACTTGGTCAATGGGCATAAGGAGACGTGGCGCAGCGGGAGTCACATCTGCAGCTGAAACGACGGAGATTACTCTAATTCGCCATCTAGCATCATACGAGCCTCTCCCTTTAGATGACCCCTGGACAGACTGAGAGTGAGCGCAAACTCCAAAACGATCTAACAGAAAGATAAGAGACTGTCCGATGCACAAATGATCCGCTGGGAGATACTTGAGACGCAATCGGAGTCTCATACAGACGCACAACGCGGCCGACTAAGAGTCCCTATACAAGGCCTTCTTGGAAATACTCTAACCACCCTGTCTTCCCCTCGGTACTGTCTCCATCCGTCGCATCGGCTTCAGGTTCAACTATACCATTCATCTTGTTGTGTTCTCGCTTGATCCACTCCGCGATCACGCCACATTTGTCCGCAAGCCATGGTTCGCTACCATGGAAATCCGGCATCACCTCATAGTACGCTGACCTCAAAGCGGATTTGATATTTCCCTGGGTTCCGTTCGGATTGATGTCGTCCTTCACAATGTAAAAACTTTTGGGGTAACGGTCACAGTGACCCTTTGGCACATATTCGAAGACTGCCACAACTTGAATTCTGTCCTTCTCCTCATCATATCCGATTGTAACGTAAACCTCCGCGTGATGCCACTCCCCGTGACTAGATTCGATCCTATCTCCCTCGACTTCATTTTCCGCTTTGAACTTAGGTAAGCTTGTGAGCGGCTGCGCCCTCCATTCAGAGAGATCGTCCGGGATCTGGCCGCGTGTCAAGAACATGTTCATCAGGACGGGAGAAGTGATGAGCCGACAACCATCGCAGAACAGATTTTTAGTACCAGGACCGGTGTTCGGGTATCTCCTCGCGGTAGACGGCGACTCCTTCCGTTCATCGCGGGTGAGCGAGGGCCTGGCATCGGATCCGTCTTCAGTAGCCAATGACGGTGGCAATCGTGTGTCCAGAGACCCTGGTTTTGTCGCGGAGCGGAAAAAGGTCGAGAATAAGCTTGGCACCATGTCGAATATCGAATGTAGGTTTCGTTATCAATGGTGACAGAGCAAGCGTGGTGGGTGCCGCCCCATCCTGGGTCATATAACGAAAAAAGCGTTGATATATATTCTGTGTAGCAAAGTTATATGACGGCGGGGAAACCGACAAAGGAGGTATAAAGCACGCGATATGACGCGAAGGAGACTTGGCGCTGTGAGGCGTTTCTCCGAACCGTTTTAGCAGAATGAAAGTCCAAATCTCACTTGGGTGTGTGTAGCACACTGGTCAGGAAACTATAAGCATCCGTTATCTCTGAGTAGCCTTCGGCTGCATTTCGTGGACTGTATGTCGCCAAGGGCCAAAAATAGTGGAAGGGGACATCTGGCCGCCAGTGTAGTCACCCTGATGCAGTAACAGAACTTGACGACTAGAGTCACTCACTCGGAGATGTACTAGACGATATCTACATGGCACGATAGAAGGCCGCACGAGCCACATGCCAGTTACAAGATAGACTCGATCACCGACATCACTGGTACACTTGATGACTATACGGAAGACACGCTTGCGCTTTACGCATCAAGCACGGCGCTGTTCTGAGCACAGATGCAAGCGATACACGCCCTGTTGCCTCTCGTACGGAGTTGGGGATTGGAAGACGAATGCGCTGGCTATCCCTGAAATACTGTCACTTTGCAGAGCTGTCAATGAGGATAAGTCCGGGGCGGATGCCATTAGGTGAAGAGACTACTGAACCGCTGAATGTCCGTTTCTTTAGCCTATACCCAATTTACTGATGGAAGGCCACTCAGGAGATAAACCGTAAGGTCCCTCGTCGTTAGTCCTCTCGGCTTTACCCACCATCCTTCGGGTATGCGTCCTTCCTTTCGACCTCCACTCACGCCTTGCGTTTACCGATCCAGGACCTCGTCAAACGAATCTAGCCTTACTGGCCAGCCTTTATCGGCGTCAAACGAATCTAGCCTTACTGGCCAGCCTTTATCGGCGTCAAAGGGTCTTTCCTTACTTTTGACGACCCTTGATTGTTCGACCCCTTTCACCTTTTGTAGTCCATGTTCCCTACTCTTCTTTCGCCCACGCCTGCACCGTATATAAGCAAAAGATAATCAGCTCGAGCGGCTGGCCGTCGCTTTCACCTTGAAACAACCAAGTTCACCAGCTACAGCAAATCATTACTCCTATGAACGTCTCGCAGCCTCCACCCTTTCGCTTCAAGCCCGAAATCACCCTAGATGAATATATTCGTTTGTGGAAGACATCTTTCAAGTCCATTCAGCGACAATTCTCAGCCCTTCAGCGCCCTCGAGATGAATCCAACATCCATGCCTATCTGGAGGAATTGAATGCTTTCGATCTCGCTATCACCGAGGAGGACGTCGTCGGTACGGTATGGAAGGATATACATCCCCAAGCCGAGTTCCGGGATGAAGCTACCCGGGCTCAAAAGGCATTCAGTCATCTGAATGGGCAAGTAGCCATGTCTTCCGAGATCGCGGAAAATCTCGACATCTTGTCAAAGACAAAGCTGGATGCAAGTGATTCGAGGCGTTTGCTCGACGTATGGAAGCGCAACCTTTCACGAGGCGGGGCATATCTCAATCCTCGTCTCAAAGAGCAAGTGCAGAACCTCACCGTAGCCATCATCGACGCGGAGAGCGAGTTTCTCAGGAACTTGCAGCTAGACTCCAAGCCGCTGTTGCTGAACACCTCTGAGCTTCAAGGAATGCCTCAAGACTACCTTTCAGATCATCCAGCGGATTCTATCACCGCCCAACATCACATCATGAATCAGCTGACGGATATCATCCCAGTCCTCGATTACTGTCGAAACCAGACTACTCGCGAAAAAGCCTTGCGATTCATGTTTGGCCTCGCTTCACCATGCAACGAACACGTCCTTCTCCGTCTCCTGAAACTACGGCAACAGAAGGCACAACTTCTTGGATATCAAAATTGGGCAGAGTACCAGCTGGAAGTCCAGATGGTCAAGTCCGTAAAGCGCGCAGACGAGTTCATCAGTGACTGCGCGCGAGCCATCAATGCCCCCGCTGATGCGGAATTGGAAGAAATCGTGAAGTTGCTCCACGAACGAGATGGAATCGTCGCACAGCCTTGGGATATCAGGTATGGAATCACGCTCCTCCAACGACATCTCATTCCCGACTTCGACATGAAAGATACGCGAGAGTACTTTCCGATCTCGAGAGTGTTTCCAGCTGTGCAAAAGATTGTTCAGGACCTCTTCTCACTTCGTTTTGAAGCTATGGATGGCATTCACGCCTGGCATCCGTCCGTCACCAGCTGCCTTGTATACGACACGTTACAAGGAGAGGAGAAGCTCATCGGTCGCATCTTCTTCGACATCTACATACGGGACGGAAAGATCTACGGCGCCGCAGAATACTCTGTGCGGTCCCCTGTCGCCGGTAAACGCTTGGCAGAAGTGATCTTATTCGCCAACGTCTCCTCGCCAACAGCTTGCGTCTCTTTGCTGGAAGTGAATGACCTGCTCCACGAACTCGGCCACTGTGTGCACTGTCTAGTCGGCTCCCAACGGTATGCAAACTTCGCCGGGATAGGTGAACCATCGCGACAAAAGGACTTTACGGAAGCTCCGAGTATGATGCTGGAGCTCTGGCTGGAGGATGTGCGGTCGTTTGATTTCGCCATGAATGAGCGTGGAGGGAAGATTCCTAAGGATCTACTGAGCAACTTATTACAAGCGGAGCAGATTGGCAGGTGATCCTACGAACGGAATGTATTCCTAGTGAAGGCACAGTATTCGGTGAGTTGCCCTGTGCTCTACAAGATCCGAGTTCCTGATCCGCGAGAAATTTATAGCTTGACCTACATACCGCAGACTCGTCATTGTGCTCAGATACCAACGACATTGTTTCCACCGCCTTTTCCAGGTATGGCACATTTCCCTCCGTACACGGATTATCCGAACAACACAATTTATGGCATCTCGCCAATCCCGGGTACGCCTCCCTGTACTACTGCTATTTGTACTCCCGTGTGATCAGCCACGACCTGTTTAGCGAATTCGTCAAGTCCGGAGATCTGATGAACAAGGATGTGGCCAAGAAATATCGGAAGATGGTATTGGAGAAGGGAAGCTCGAAGGACGCAGAGGATATGGTCAACAGCTTTTTAGGAAGGCAATTCAATTCAGTCGCGTACGAGGATTGGCTGAAAGCCAGGTCGCGACCGGGTTTCAGACTCGTCAACGCGGACACCCAGGGTAACGCTACGTAGCGGGCACAGACCGGAGGGAGAAGCTCGTGAAGCGGAGAGCGACAGTGGTCCTTTCGCAATAAATGCGCTCGCGCAGATGTACAACTACGAAGTAATGACTGTGTATGCTGACTATGTGGAAGTAAAGCCCAATTACTGAGCCAGCTTGATAGCCGCGGATGAAACCTGATTGGCAATCAGCCGGATTTCCCGGACAGGGAGTGCCATTTTCAGCAAGGGGCAGATGTCCCGTCATCTGTCCCTACCGTACTCGCCTTTCATGTTTCATGAAGAGACATGGGCGTGTATGCATGTTGATGGAAACGTGACAAATCCCTCCTCCACCATCCATGAACTGTGGAGCAATTGCGCGCGTAGATCACCGATTCTTCTAGAAAGTGCCAGCAGCCACTAGAAAGGCAGGCCCAACTTTGGAAAGTGACAGCCACCACTAGAAAGGCGAATCCAGTCCTTTGTTTTGTCCCAGAGATTTCTCCTTTGGAGGCACTACTTGTACCGTTGTCGTGAAGGGCGACATGGGGCGATGAGCCCAGTATATAAACCCCACTCATCTCCCGGTAACACACTGCTCCATAAAAATCCAATACAACAACAAACGCTTGCTACCTTGTTATCAGTTCGCATTCCAGCGTACTACCTCCAACCATGGCAAACACAAGCCTGCACTTTCCGTTCGACTGTAACATCAGCGAGGAGGATTACCGCAGGCTATGGCACTCGTCGCTTGAGAGTTTGCGCGCACGATTGGTCGGGTTGGAGGTCCCTCGAAACGCCGGCGACGTCAGATATTTTCTCGATGAGCTCAACGATCTTGACCTGATGAGACACAACAGGGACATAAACGGCATGATGTGGCAAGCCTTGCACCCCGGGGCTTCTTTCCGTGAGGAAGCAACTCGAGCACAACAAGCGTTTACCGCCCTTGATTCAATGATCACCGCCTCCTCTGCACTTGCCAAGAACCTGGCCCTCTATGAGACTGTGATCGCGCCAACGGCGAGTGATACCAAGCGTATGCTTCAGGCATGGAAACGGGATCTGAAGCAAGGAGGCGCTTACCTCGAGTCTGCGGAACAGGACCGAGCGCGAGAGTTGACAACGGAAATACAGAACGTGGCCACAGAATTTGTGGACAACGTTCGAAATGACAAACGACGAATGGAATTCTCGCTAGAAGAGCTCGATGGCGTACCGGACGACTTTCTAGCCTCCCACCCGGCCGACGAAAAAAGCGGAAAGATCCATGTCTTCGGGAAGTGGGCAGATGTAGGACCCATTTTGCAGTCCTGTCGAGTTCAGGCCACGCGAAAGAAGGCAGTCCAACTCCTAAAAAACATGGCTGCCCCTGTAAATGAAGCCGTCTTGAAGCGCTTGCTCGCCCTGCGTCGAGAGAAAGCCAATCTACTCGGCTACAAGGATTGGGCAGATTATCAGCTGGAAGGCACAATGGCAAAGACTACCGATCAAGTACTCGCCTTTCTGGAGAGCGTGTTCGACGCCGTAAAACCTCGGGCGGAAAAAGAGGAGGCCATTATAGCGAAGGTGCTCCAAGACCAGGACCAAGTCAAGATGGAAGCCTGGGACCTCGAGTACGGCCAGACACTTCTCAAGTCGAGGCTATTGCCAGGTTTCGAACCAAAGGATGCTCGTCAGTACTTTCTCATCGCCAGGGTATTCCCCGCAGTGCAAAAGATTACGCAAGACTTGTTCCGGATTCGATTTGAGCCAATCGAAAACCTTAACACATGGCTTCCATCGGTATCGGCATGTCTTGTGTATGACACGTCGTCAGGGAAAGACGAACTGCTTGGGCGCTTGTTCTTCGACATCTATCATCGGGATGGGAAAAATGATGGAGCATCCGCATGGTTCGCTCGTCCTTCAGTTCCCAAGAAGCAACTCGCGGAGGCGGTGTTGGTGGCCAATCTGGAGGGACGCGCTGGTGCATGTATGTCCTACTGGGACATGACGGTACTCCTGCACGAGCTAGGTCACTGTGTCCATGCGATGCTGGGAAAACAGAGATACTGTCGCTTCTCCGGACCCCTAGGGATACAGAGGGATCTCATGGAGATGCCCAGCCAACTGTTAGAGCTTTGGCTGACAGACAAGACGCTCTTCGATTTTGCTGTCAGCGAGCAAGGGGAAAGAATTCCAGACAGCGTTCTCGACAACCTTCTGGCAGCGGAAGAGATCGGCAGAGGCATCCAGCGGAGTGGACAACTGCTCTTTGCCAGATTGGCCGTAAGTCATAGGTGCGACTCTGGCCGAGCATTTATAACTTACTATGGTGTCGCTCGTTTTGATAGCTGGAGCTTCACACAACCGTTCTGATCTCAGACACTACAACCGACGAGATTGTCAGGCCCGTATACTTGAAATACGGACCGATCTTTCTGGCTCCAGGAACATCTAGGCAACTCAGTTTCAAGCACCTGGCGAACCCGCTGTATGCCGCATGCTATTATGGCTACTTATTCTCGGAGGTAATTTGCCATGATGTCTTTGCGGAGTTTTCCAAGAGTGGGAATTTGATGGGACCGGAAGTTATCATGAGATACCGCAAGGAGATCTTGGATAAGGGGGGTGCCGAGGACGGGGAAGACATGGTGAAGGCCTTCTTGGGTCGCCAGTACAACTCAGACGCCTTCAAGGATTGGATGAGGGCGAGTATCGACAGTTACGAATAGCGAAAAGACGATATGTCGAATTGCACAAATTTTGAGCTCGAGTAGAAAAGCTACATGAAGCATGGAGGAATCGCCTTAGATTGATGGTCAAAGCAGTGTTGTACCATAATCCCGAACAATTTGCACCAGCCCAGCAGTGCACCTCAAAGGCGCCGTGATCTAGCCCGCTAATTCATGGCCTCTCTTCTGTAGCTCGCTGCATCGGGCGTGCTCCGCAACACATCAGCTAACGAGTGCGAGGTGAGCAATGACTCCTGACAAATTCTTCGCGGTCGGAATACCCACCTCTCTACATATACACTATTCTCGGGTGCTAAGCAGGATTTACGGGGAGGAGCGTAGGATATAGACAAATTGCGTGTTCATTTGACTGACTGATTACAGAACCCAGACGGAGAGGCTGCTTTATATAGATCTAACACCTGTCATTTGCCATCGAAGCACTGTCATAGGCAGAACTCTCACATGTTGCAGGAATGAACAGTTGAACATCGACGAACCGTTGAATTGCCCTGGTTGATCGGTTAATGAATTGTGTGGTCAAACTTTTGTTCTACTCCTTCAACTTTAGGACTATGGTTGTTTGAGCTTTGTTCGAAGGGGGGTCCACATCATACAATACGCAAGTCAGAAGGGACAGACTGTCGGAGACGACGAGAAACTGAGACAGCTGACACGGACACAATTGGTTCGCTAAGTTCGAGACGATTCGAGGCAAGACGACCGCAAATGAAAGCTGTTGATTCTGATCTCGTATTCTGCACTATGAAACGAGGGTTGCCGCCAATGCTGCCGGACACCGACTGTACTGATTATGCTGGTCAGTGGGCGAAGAGGCAAGGCTGCTGTCTGGAACCTCGTGGGTTTGGCCTCTCTAGAATATGTAAAGAGCTTCGTGATGCTGTCTGATATGTAAAAGAGGATCCCAGATGTATTCACTTTCATATCCAGATGAGGCGAGGAATCACAGTTGAAGTTTATTCATCAGGAAATGTCCTACGAAGACAAGGCGTACGTGCAAGTCCTCAATATTGCTCGCCCTCTCCGGGCCGGAACGCCTCGGGATAGAAGTCTGCCCAAGTACACGATCTTTACTTGAGCCTTAATGTTGTAAAGTTCTAGTGTAGAACATCACATCATTGTATCACAGAGGTGATGATGGCAGGCTTGTATAGCGCATTTGGACTAGGCGTGAAAGTAACATGCCGATTCCCTCAGTGTGGCATCGTATATATGCTATTTGCAGCTGTCGGCCGAAACAAGAGCCTGCCGGAGCTATCGATGATACAGCTACGTCGATGCCAAGTCCTAGCAGGCCTTACTTGGGGCTATCCAGATACATTGTCCGCTTAGGGTGCCCAGGATATACACTTACCATGTCATGGTCATCAGCAAAGACAATGACTCGATCGTAAACGTACTTGTGCGCTTCTCTGAAAGAGACCTGGTCAAAATATCCTTCAATTATGCGGATAGGAGTCGAAGGAGGTCACGAAGCTTTTCATGACCTGACTTTCCTCATATAAAGTTCTGGGATATATCGGCCTTCGACGTTTTTGGGATCGGAGCGGACTCAGAAACGCCTTCTCCGGTGAACCCTTGGTTTAATCCACTGCGAGAGTCAGGGTAAATATGGCGCAGCTTACAATTCTTCTGGATAGCTCAGGAGCGAAGTATGCGATTATTCGATTTTAAAGCAATGGGGCTTGCATGGCCTTGGACTTGATTATCCCAAAACGCGTGACAGCTCCACTATAAGCATCAAACGCTGCGGTTTGTCGAGCGCTGACTGGGGATTACGCATCCCACAGTTGTAAAACCTGGACACGCCTAGAATGTACGTGTTGCGTCTATGATTTTTCGGCCCATATGTTATTGCGGATGTAATTCTTGTGAGTTGTGAGCCCACCGTCGGCTTCGGATACCTTAGCTGGGTCCGATGTTTCAAACCGTGCCTAAACGGAGACTTCTGGCATTGGCTCGAAGTCCGATAGTATGATGGTTGCTTGCGATATAGGCATCTGTGCTTCACGATGTTTCGAGTGTGGTTCGCAAAGACAGCCCCGAAAAGTCAGAGATGATTGCAAGAAAATTTTGTTGTGCGATTTGAGACTTCAACGAAGGTTCGGAAATATGAAAGGTTTAAAGGATACGGAACATAGGCAGACGATGATGATAGCACCGTAGACACTTCGATAGTAGTACAGGAGACTTGGCCAACCTGACGCGGGTGGCGAATGCGAAGTGTGTTGCACAGTTCGGAAAATCTCAAGCGGCAAAGTGACAGATCGGCTGTATACTGTGGAAGTTGAGGACAGGAGTCTGAGAGTGATCGAGATTCGTCATGGGAGTATGTAGAAGCGCGTAAGCGCAAGTGGAAAATCTGCCCGAGTCTGGGATGCGGGGATGCGAAGGTCTGCCTATAGAGCTGCTCTCTCATCGAGGCAGATGAATCACCTGGTCACTCAAGGGTTTACTGAACCTTTCCGTGACAGGTGAGTTGTAACACGGAATAGCTACATGACTATGTCAAGGGTTTAATGAACCTTTCCGTGACATATACTTCATCCTACCCAGGGTCGTGTGAGTATGCCTAACGAACTGCTCAGCACACTGCAGCAGTGCAGCCTAAACACCAGAATTAGGTAGGCGAGACGGCGTTGTGAGCGATTCCGAATTGGCAACGCGAGTGACCTGCTTGTAACGCAAGCAACCTAGTCTCTAGAAGGGAGCACAACGAAGAGCGTATCAAGTTCCCTTATTCCACCCCTGGAAAGGATTCCTTTGACTGATGAAGCCTGCCTGACTATCTCCAAATGCTTATATAGTAGGCAGCACTTACAAGAGCATGGTTTCTTCTAGCGGATCTTCAGGCTTCGTATACAAGATGGAGCGATATACAGCCTTCAAGTTCAGACCTGAAGTTTCCCTAGATACCTACAAGGCATTGTGGAGGAACACTCTGGAAGCGGCGGAAGGTCACTTTAAAGCTCTGCAGCAACCTCGTAGCGCGAACCAGATTGTTTCCTATCTCGACGAACTCAATGATTTCGAACTACTCATTGATGGATCAGACATCGTCGGCTCCCTTTGGAAAGCGGTCCACCCAAATACCGCCATTAGAGATGAAGCTGAAAAGGCGGCCAAGGCCTTTGTCACACTGTGCTCGTTTCCATGGGCATCGCCGGAAACCTTACATCGCTGGAGAGGGTTGCAAGACCGACAGACGTTGACGCAGCGAGGCTATTAGATGTCTGGAAGAGGGACCTCAGACAGGGAGGAGCCTATCTCAAGTCCGAGATGAAGGGGGAGGCCCAATGTATGGACCTTGCGATACAAGATGCGATGGATGAATACCGCGATAACATGAGGCAAGACAAGCAAAACCTCGAGTTTACCGCTTCGGAGCTGTATGGTGTCCCTAGAGACTACCTCATATCTCATCCTATCAACCCTAAGACCGGCAAAGTTCATATCAGTCACTCCCGGTCAGATGTCGGGCCTGTCCTCGACTTTTGCCAGAATCAAGCGACCAGAGAGAAGGTATTTCGGATGAGCAATAATCAAGCTTCTCCGGCGAACGAAGCGGTCCTCACGCGCCTTCTTAATTCGCGGCAAAAGAAGGCTGCCTTGCTGGGCTACAAGAATTGGGCACAAATGCAGCTCGAGGGAACCATGGCAAAAGAGACGAAAGTCGTTTCACGCTTTCTCGATGACATGTACCAAGTCGTCAAGCCAAGAGCGAAGAAAGAGATCCTGGCAATTTCCAAATTGCTAAAGGAGCAGGACGACATCGACGCTCAGGTCTGGGATGTTCAATACGGCATCACTCGGCTCAAGACCCATCTCTTACCTGGGTTTGATCCCAAGGAAATGCGTCAGTACTTTCTGGTCGCCAAGGTGTTGCCCGCCCTGCGAACGATCGTGCAGGACATGTTTTGTCTGCGGTTCGAGGAAACAGACATTCGCGCTTGGCATCCTTCTGTGACAAGCTGCTTGGTTTATGATAAAAGCCGGAACGAAGAAGTGCTCATTGGCCGTCTCTTTTTCGATGTCTCTTCAAGGGAGGGAAAAATAGACGGAGCATCTGCAATGACTATCCGCAGCGCTGTCTGCGATAAACAGCTCGCAGAAGTGGTCTTGATCGCCAGCTTGCAATCTCATCCCGGCGCCTGCATGTCATTTCTCGAAGTCAAGAGTATTCTCCACGAATTGGGACATTGTGTTCATGCGCTGGTAGGGAAGCAGCGTTATTGTCGGCTTTCAGGTACCGCCACTCAACGTGATTTTGTGGAAGCGCCTAGCCAGATGTTGGAGCTTGTCTTCACTGACGAGAGCATATTCGACTTCGCCGTTAACGCTGAAGGACAACGTATCCCCGATGAGATGCTAGACAAACTTTTAGCTTCGGCTGATGTCGGGCAGGGGTTGAGGGAAGTCAACACACTGGTATTGGCCCACTATTCGGTAGGTAATTGGTAGGCTACGATATGGGGTCACTGATAGAGTCGATACAGCTGCACTTTCATATGGGCACGGCCCATCCTATTTCAGAGATGGTGTCACGAGCCCACAACAAGTACGATCCATTCCCGGAAACATCGGGCATTCACAAGCAACATTGCTTTCGACACCTGGCCAGCGCCAACTACGCTTCGCTCTATTACTGTTACCTGTTCTCTCGCGTGATTTGTCAAGACCTGTTTAGCGAGTTTGCAAAGGGCGGGGGCATGTCAAACCAGACTGGCACCATGCGGTACCGACGACAGATCCTGGAAAAGGGAGGTTCAGAGGATGCAGGAGATATGGTGGCTGCGTTCTTGGGAAGAAGATATGATTCACAGGCATTCAGGGAATGGATTTCCGCTGAATTGGTTTAGGCGGCGTTCGAAATGGAGGCGATGATGATGACATCTGTTGTAAAATCACGGCGGGTTGAGGACAAACAATATCGAGGTCGTACCATTCTCGCACACGTGCGGTTAGGATACATCGATCGACATGTCCGCGAATATGCATGTAGTCGGCTGGTACCGGTGCTGGTACAACTCCGGGCGACCGTCACCACAAGTACCCCGCGACTAGTTCTTGTTCTGCATACTTCCCAAAAGATTCATCAAGTCGTGCGTCATCGTCTGCGGCTGATGAGGAGGAGGAGGCATACCCTGCCCAGGTGGCGGGTATCCTTGCTGGTAGGGCGCTGGTATGTGTTGAACGTGGGGTGGCATGCCAAAAGGCATGATTGGTTGACCATGCGCTGCTAGTGGAGATGCATACGCTGCGAAGGGTGGAGGCATCATCCCCGGCGGTGGTTGTTGATAGACATGCTGAGGCGACATGAAGCCGAGTGGTGGGGGCATCGACATTCCTGCTTGTGGCGAGTGCATCATCCCGTGGCCCATCGGCATACCAGGTGGCGGAACCGGACCTTGCCAGAACGGTGGAGGGTGCTGAGGCGGACCGTGGAACATTTGTCGAGACGGATCCTCGAGCATCGACGGCCCTCGCATAGGTGAAGCCATGTCCATCGATGGCGGTATCTGAGCCCCGAGAGAAAAGGGCCTGTTGTGCAGCTCCACTCCAGATGACGCGACCTGGGGGAAACCCGGCGGCGGGGCGAGTTGGTCGACGGGCGACCTTGCCATCTCGATACCTTGTCGCTGATTTCGACTCTGCTGCGAACGTTGCGGCGAAGCATGAAGACTATGCAGGGACGATGTCCTGTCGGCTTCCTCGGGTGGTTCATCCGTTTTGCCATCCCCGAGGTGATGCTTGGCCTGTACCGGAGATTCGACGGGGCTCTGCACGGCCGAGGGTGTCGTCGAGTGGCCCTTGAAGAATCGAGATTGTCGTCCGGAGGGCGTAGGGTTGATTCCAGGCGGTGCGGATGATCCAAGAGCTGTGTTGAGGCCGGAGGGCATAGTGTGCATGCCAGAAGACGCGGTATTGATTCCCGGCGGACCCGCAAATGTCCTCTCCAGCTGCGGTGACCCGTACGCCCTTTTTTGCGCGTCACCGGCAAACACCTGCATTGGTGGCGGTGCCATGACCGGCGACGCCATCGGCCTCGGCCCCCCATCACCCTTCAACATCCCCAGCAACCGGTTCATATGCTCGTTATTCTTGCCGCCTTCAGCAGGCGCAACACTAGGCGACCCGATCCCCGGTGGCGCCGAGAAAAACATTGGCATACCCAGAGACTGTCCTTGTCCCGCAACTTCGACCGGTGCATGCGTTTGTGAAGGCGTTGACATTGGTGACGAGGCGGGCTTCATGCCGTTCAAGATGCCCGCAAGCATGGCAGTCTTGTCTGCTGTCCGATCGGGCGGTGCCTCCGTCTTGGGCTTCTCCGGTTCTTGAGTCTTCATGAAACGACTTGCACGACTGACGGCCGCGGCGGGGACGACTTTGACTTCTTCCATGACCACCACATCCACTTGACGCCGCGCCGGGAGCAAGAACGACACCGGGCCCTCCTCCTCGATCGGTTCCACATGCGTTACTAAACACCCATCAGCCTCCTTCTCAATCGCACGAAACCACAAACTCACCCTCTTCTGCAGGCAATCCCCTCATTCTCCGATCCTTGGCCTTCGTCGCCTCGCGGTACGCCGCAATCTCGTCCCTCCCGCCCTCCGCAGTCCATCCTGCCGACTCCTCCCCAAGATGCGACTTGCTATGCACCGCCAATCCAGGCGGGGGGCCAGGCGGGAACGCGTCCTCGACCATCCATTCGGGTGTCCGTTCTTCCTCGGGCTCGCCGTATCGGCCTCCGGTAAATCTTCCACCTGCTCCTGTAGCTGGTTCCCGGTACCGTCGTTCGGCGCCGCCGATCGTCTTCGTTGGTCGTGCATCGTTTGTTACCGGTCGTGCACCGCGTCGCCAGTCTGATGTTGCTTCTCGCGGGTTCGGTGGTGGGGATGTCGGGCCGGCAGGTTCCACAGGGGGTTGTCGACGGCGCTGGAAGGGAAGAATCAGTTCCGCGGTCTAGGAAGTGCGTCGAGATTGCGGGAGCATTGATAGCGCAGGGGTCCAGGGGATACACGTGGAGCACGACGTCATGTCAATGTCTCTCGGAGAGAGATCAGACGGTCCCGAACACCCTTTCCTGCCCGGCAACTCGGGCATCGCATCGCTTCAGGTATCTCGCCTGTTCTCCTCGAACAGCACTTCGACAGAGCTACGCCTTTGCCAATCATCTTGACCTTAGCTTTCCCCACAGTTCCAGATCGTCACTCCAAAACCGCCGTCCGTACTACCATCCACACACGCACACCTCCCAACCGCCTCATCGCGAACAACATTTCCTCGACAAACCCCCGAATCCCGGAGCAAGCGAAAAGACTCACCTCATCCCGCGCTCCCGTCCCAATCGTACGATTCAACTGAAACCTCCCCATCTGCCCACCCACCACGCCCCCCACAGCCGTCTTCTCGTCCTTTCCATACGTCCTCCTAGCCGTCCATCCAGCTCGCTCCCCTCTTTCTCCTCGTTCGCCAGTGCCAGCGGCGCCTGTATGGCCTGCGGCGCGTCGTGTGTGGTGAGGTGCGTCTTCCACGGGTAAGCCGTAGTATCGGTTCGTCGGGGATGTTTCTAGTTTCTTTGCCCTGTTTGAATAAGATCAGCGTACGCTCGACCGATGTATGCGACGGAGGCGGGTGAGGTGGAGGAGTGCAGGAACGGAGATACAGAGAAGAACGAAAGAGGGGAGAGTTGAGGAAGAGAACAAGGAAACGGAAAGACAAGGGAAGAGAACGAGGGAAAGGACGTACGTCTGATCATCGTCTGTCCGCTGATTCGAGTTGTACCGCGTGAACGGGCGTCGTTGTTCCGTCGGTTTGCGTGGGTCGTAGATGCACCATTGCCTGTGAGAGTAGCAGTTAGCAAGAGTAAGGGAAGAGCGGAAGACTGAACGAGGGAGAGTGCGCCAAAGGACGGTTTCCGGTTGCGGAAGCGCAGATGCTCGAAGTGCACGCCGGTATCTCGGGACGACAGGTGAAACATGCGAGTCTCTGTCGACAGCTCAGCATCCCACCAACACCTCCAAACGTACGGTATCCCTTGGCCAGAACGGAACACGAAAACACGAAACCATATCAGCAAACACGACTCACCCAATCCCTTCGCCGCGTCTCGGTATACCCCTCGGCACCACCTCCCCCTCCCTCCTTCCCCGCCCCTGCTCCTCGCTCACATGACCATACCGCCGCAAACCCAACATCTTCTCTCTACTGTAAACGACCAAAGAGCCCGATGTCCATCCGAGGACTTCGGTCTCTTCTTGTTCCGAGTTCCTTCGCGTTGATTGCTGTGTGGTTTGGGGTTGTTGTGTTGATGGTTGTGGGAGCGAGAACCCCGGTGGCGGGGCAAGGGACATGATTGCCGGATCGTGGAACTGCATTGTGTCGTTCCTCTCTTCTTGTCGTCGTCTCGTCGTTTCCGCGGATGTTGCGCGATTTCGCTCGCGGTTTTCACGGTACTGTGTGCGCGGTACTCTGCGGCTGTGTTTCTGCTGGTAAAGGTGTCCTGTATATGTATGGATGGTAAAGAAGGCGAGTAGGAAGGACAAGAAGCGGATAAGGCGGTCTACTGGATGGGGAATGCACGGACGATAGAGGTCTGACGTGCAGCACTATTCGAGGAATAGGAGCATTTCCGCTGACTTTCTGCCACAGGTCGCTCAGCCGGGACCAAAATATAAAGTATATCAGCTTCTTTGAGCTTCCATGGCCACGTGCGGGACGTGCAGGCGTAGGAGCGCGATGAGAGTCATCGAGGCTCACCATGCACTCCCCAAGGGGAGGTTGAGTGATGGGTCGAGCAAAGGACCAGGCGTTGGCCGTATGAGGCCGTGAAAGACGCTTCGACGGTGAGAGCATCGTCAAGAAGCTCTTATCTTACCTGCATTACGGTAGCAAACGGCATGATCTGCAGGAGATACCCGGAATCGCGTAAAAAGGTTCCTGTTTTCCGTTCTCTCGTCATATTCGGGCAGGAGTTTTTGCGCCACGCCGAGTCCGGCGCACAGGCATGCTCACCTTGTTTGTCTCCGCATGCCTCGGTGTTCCAGTAGGTTACTTCCAGTCTCTGATGAGCGAGAATCCCATGACGCCAACTATGTCCGCAGAATCGAAACGCTGATAACGAGCGCGCGACTGAGTCGGTGATCTTACATTCGCTTATGATACTTCCCGCGCTGTTACTCAACGGGAAGCTGCGAATTCACGTTCATTCTTGAATATTGGTTGCATGGCAACCCTATTCTTCCAGCTCGGTGGGGAAAGAACACCATCCATCTGCATCGAAAGCCGATACTCGAATTGACAATGCAACCTTGTACAGGAGCACAGTCAAGGCTAGGCAGTCGCGGCCCCGGATACGCCTCTGCCTCTTTTCGGTACCCTGTGGACTTCAAAACAATGTGTAGCAGGTACGAGTGCGGCAGGAGGTGGAGAATTCGATCCAACTAGACTACACAATTGTACAACACGACTAGGCAACTCGCAAGCCTGCACCGAACATTCACGCTCGAGGGGTTCGAACCCTCTCCTTTCATCTTGCAAAGCGTTCGCACCGCCCCAAACCTCGTGGCATACTGGGTGCCGAGATTCTTATTGGCGTTGCGTACTGGAGGCTCCGTCCGGATAGAAAGACCGGCGGAGTAGGGTTCTTGCGTCGGGTCCGTTGAGTTCCTGAGCCTGTGTCTTAATGACAAGCTCGAAGCCCGGTCTTGTCGCTCGAGAGTTTTCATCGGCGGCATGAGCTCTGGTACCGAAGGTAGCTAGGGTGCCCTCCACCTCGTAATGCAAGCTTCGATCTTCGCCATCCAACGGTTCTATCGGGGCCCAGACGTTGAGGAATTCGGTAGCAGGCGGAAGGACGCCCAGCCTGCGCAATTCGAAAGCGTAGTGATCGGCGAGATTTGACAACACTTGCTGGAGCACTGCTGAGCGCTCTAGTCGTTGCTGGAGTTCGATGCGCAACAGAAGGTGGGTCTTCAGCAATGAAGGTAGCTACATAGGTGGGCAATCCATTAGTCTTCACTCCAACTCCCATAGACGAAGGGAATATTCACCGAATCCGTAACCAGTTCCAGGCTATGAATATCGTAGACTCCCGTGCGCACTTCGTATGGCTGATCGTCGGGTCGACGTTCGGAACGCATCGGCTGGAGCACATGCCGCAAGGTGTCCATCATCTCTTCTTCCCGTTCTCCCATCCGATGGCGGTTCGTGTCGGACCATTCAACGTCCAATCTTTCCGCTGCGTCGAGTTCATCGTGTTTCGCTACCTCGGTTGGTGGTATCGCCGCCGTTATGTTGGAATCCTCGCAGAAGAGAATGCTGGTGATGCGATATCCATACGGTTTGAGGTGTGGCCTCGGATTCGGCGGAGGCAAGCTTACGGCAGGGGAAAGGGTTGACCGGCAAAGGTGTTGACCTATCGCTACGGCAGCCGAGAACTCCGATGCAGACATACTCTGGTAGACTTGAATCGCACATCCATCCTCACTGCGACGGACGAAGACCTCTGCGTGGGATTGCTTGATGATCTCGAGAGTAAGGCGAGGCAGGGTGGCAAGGATGGCATCTCGAGCGATAGGACCATCGATGACTTGGCGAGAGATGGTTTGGAGGTATTCTCGAAGAGCATCCGAGGACATGTCGGTGGTGACCAAGTATCTGGGAAGGCGCGGCTCGGTTCAATAGTCCTTGTCCACTGAAGCGTAATACTTACCGAATGTATTTCCACCCCGACGGAATGTAGCCTTTATCGCGAATCCACCACCTCGTGTTCGTGTTCCATACGACCGTATTATACATAATCGCCAAGGTTTCTTCGTGTATCGCATGCGAGACGACGTTCAGCCGAGCGAGCGAGGCATAGGCATGGTCGCCTGCCATGAACTGAGCGACGATGACAATGAGCTCTGTCGGTAGCGTTTGTCCGAGCTACAACCATTCGTATGATCAGGATCTTAACCATCAGACAGGACGGTAACAGGACACATACCGTGTTTGCGGCAAGGTCCGTGTCCGGCTGCTGGCCATGTCGAATGTCGGTCATCCTGCTAAGCGAAGAGTTGCCGTATAAGGGCTGGCACGTGGTGAAGCGGATAGGAGTTGTCGTCGGCGGAGCGGATTGGAGCAGGATTCTATTGGTGCGGTGTAGTCCAAAGCAGAGAAGGCTTCGTGATGGACTAGTGTAGCGTACCGATAAGCAGTGGTGTACAAATCCAACTATCCGAACACTCACTTCGCCGTCTCAGTCAGTCCGACGCGATACACCTTGACGTCTGCTTGATAGTTCTACAGGGGTTGCTGTTCGTTGTGAACGTAGGTTCGCGACCGGCAGGCTCGGACAATCCGGTGCTAAGAAGGAGAGGCAGAGATGAGCAGCGTCCGTCGACAACAAAGACTCACGACATACCGGATGTCCTCCGAGTCCTCACGCAGCTTGATCGTTCTTGCGAAGTCGCGTGATACGACGCCGTAATAGCTGGTGTAGATGAATCAACCCGCAGGAACAGAGGGCATACCGGTCAGCCAGAACCCATCACGGATGATTCCATTCACTGCAGTACGTACCAACTTCGGTAGAAGGCCTTCCGCAGATCCGTATTGGGGAGTCTGTGCTGAGATCCCGATAGAGAGCCGGATCGTGGCTTAATTCACGGAGAGGGCACGAGGAAGAGGTGTTGAAGCTGACGGACGAATCCGTTGGACCGACGACGACGTCGAGAGCAGAGAAGACGGCTTGATTGAGCTGATGTTGGAGTCGAGGGGTGACGAGGCGACCGCATTGAAATCTGTCGAGCCTGGAAAGGTGGCTCCAGGGATAGCTTGAGGGCCGTCTGCGCGAAGGAAGGAAATGGTATTGGTGAGCAAGGATTTCTCATTTGGTAACAGAGCGAATCAGCGAATGCAGTGACGTACCGAATTTGGTAGAAGGCTTTTTCGACCTTCGCCGTTGGGGGATGGTGTCGATCGGAGGGCCCAGGCGTTGTGAAGTCCGGGACGAGGGAAACACGGCGAGCTGTCGATTTGGATGAAGGATCCGCTCGACCGTAGGCGACGATATCCAAAAAGGGCAGGGCACACTATGACAGAGCCGATGGCGGAGTTTATCCGCCTCGAGGGATGGCCAAGGGTTACAAAAGCCAGATGTCCGGAGGACAATAGGCCTTCGATAGGGTCGTTCTCGATGACTTGATCCGATTGATCACGCTCGTTCCGCAGACGGTCAGCGGCATTTTACGAGGTCTGCCCATCATGCTTTGAAGACGTGGTCATCAGCTGAGTGCCCATACTAAGCCTAGTCAAGCTTACCTTTCCAGGCCTAACATCCTCGAAACAAGTCAGAAGGGGCGGAACCGAGCCGCATCGCGTGTCCTGTTGAGGCCGTTTTGCGAGTCGTCCCCCTCCTGCCGAGGGAATGTTGTCGATCCTATTGAGACGAGACTGTATAGGCAGGACAAATTCAAACTCTTAATTGGGTCTAGTGAGCTCAAACCGAGTTGAAGGGCAATTCAATGGCAGTGTGTCGATTCAACCAGAATCCAAGATCGAACGCGCGGGAGCGGGACCTTTCTCTTCATGTGCCAAAGAAATGAAGGCGATTAGATAAGCCACGCGTCTCGGGTTCAGCTTCAAAGCCAGGAAGTCTGTATGCTTCACAGCTTTAGCTTACTTGCTCTTCTTACTTGTATTTGCTGCGGTGACCGCTCGCCGCGCCGTGGAGGCCAGGTATCAGCGATTCAGGTCTTCCTCCACCGACACACGAAACATGGCAAGATAGCCGTCGAGAGGACGATTCAAGTCATTCGGCTCGACTCAACATCCAGCTGGATTCCAGCATACGATACAGGAGGCATCTGACGGTGGGACGTCAGGACACACGCCGCGAATCACTCGCAGGGCGGTTGATGCTCAACAGTGAGCGTCTTTCTGCTGCCCAAACCGACATGATGTAGCTGACATGATCGTTTGTATTAGCCTTTAGCGAACGCAAACCTCACCCACTGCAAAGTCCTCGATGCGGAGACATATCCCGTCGCGCCAGCATCTTGAGGGACTCAAGGCTCTGTCAGTCATTCACAGTCTGTGATGGCCATGAAAGAAAGCGCGGAGGGAGTGAGATACGTCAGAGCAACTGCAGATCAATTCGCAAAGCGTCCTGTAAGTCTTGTCCGACGCAAGGGGATCCTGCTCTCGATCTGATGACCTTTTTCACGTAGGTCTCCTTAGCAGTACACGACGTCGGCTACCGCATCAATATGCTGAAGCTCAGGCCGGGCAAGCCGCTGCGCAGTGTCACAGGCGAAGGAAGAGTCTGGAAGAGATCAACATGGGCTCAGCCTACGTCCGTTCTTGCTTGTTGTCGGCAAGCCATCAGAGGTTGGAGGCAAAGGGGAGTCCAACATTCGTTCGTAAGTCAGTCCTCATATCACGAGCTCTATGAGTAATCCGCTGATCAGGTTTCCAGTTTCAGGAACGCACGATCGATGCACTGTCGACCCGCCTCATGCTATCGCCGCACTCCGCGATTCGGACCTCGGTACTCCTTGCAGTATCACCCAGAGCGCCGCAGACATCAGCGACGGCTGTCACGATGCCGGTCTCGTCCGGCGGCAGTTGACGAAGTCTTCAACCCAGAAATTTGCGTAGAGACAATCAGAGGAGCTTGAAGGCTCAAGGACGACAGAGAGATGGCGACATTCAAGGCAGCGGAAGTGGTCGTGGAAGTATCTCGTGAGTTCAGGTGATAGCTTCATCTGGCCTGAGTAATAATTGATATACGTGTTTTGGTCAGATGATGCTGCACGACCTGACTTGTTCGCCGTGATGGCTTGATCGCCGGATGGTATACCAATCATGTCCGTAGGAAGGATAGGAGCAAGAAAGGTCGGGGAAGAGATAGGGATACCAAAGAGAAGTAACAGAGCTGTTTGTAGAATTGTACATCATGCTAGGTGATCCTGTTCCATCAGGCATTCTACACCTGATACAAAATCGCCTCATCCACTCTGCTCCTGACCTACTGCTACTGATACACTGCACATGTTCAGGATCGCACATCCCCTGGGCAGACTGCATAGGTGACTCAAGGCGCCTCCAGCTTGATCTGCACCTGCTCGACCTGAAGGCAAGACGGTGGTGTCAGTCATATGCGACAAGACGCTGTCGACGATTCTCGCACTCACACCAAGAATAACCATATCCGCCAGACTTGTGATAGCATCCAAGTGTCGCAAGCCCTCCTCCATATACCCCGCGTCCTTGTTTACCGTCACAGCTCCTTTCCCTTGGAAAGGCCTGAATAAGACGGGAAGCACCTTGCTCCAGCGATTCAGATGAAGCTTGCATGCAACGAGTGCATTCGTGAGCTCTCGCAACTTGGCTCGAGCGGCTGTAGATTGCGCAAGACGAACAGATAAGGCAAAAGAGAGGAGAGATACAAGGTACTGCAGTTAGCGTCAAGTGCGTTGCGTGAGTGCCAAGTTGACTAACCCTTCTTATGCTCATCCTTTTGTTGTCCTCCTCCGAGCATGTACGCCAAAGCATAGCAAGTTCCCGCCAAACTAGCCGCGGACGCTTCGCAGATGTCGCTCATCCACGTCGCCGCAGGGGCAGCCGCAGGTGCGACTTTCGCAACAATGCCGACGCAGACGCTTGTGGTCTTTGAGACAGAGAGGCGGGGGTGCGATTGTGTGTGAGAAGTGATCAGGTATAGCAAAGGCGAACTGATGAGCATTGTGAAGCGTAGAAGGAAAGGGGGGCGGTACGCACAGCCAATGCAGCAAAGACGGATGTGATAACCTTCGCCGTCTCATCCTGCTCGTTCAGCTCTTTCTGAAACTCGTCATGTCCACCGGCGAGATCCACGTCTCCGATCATCCCTTCCATCTTTTCCTTGTATAGCTCTCCGTTTCGTCCGAAGACCAAGACGGTCTCTCCTTTACCTTGTTCCCGGACATGTTGTCCAGCCTGAGATAGTTCAGAAACGGCGTCACGGAACACGTTGATGACTTTTCCGTACGAGTCCACGAATGTCGAGATGGAGTTGGTGAGCTGGGGAAAGTCGTGAGGGTAGAGTTTGAGAGGTTCGCTGTTTGACGCGGCGAGGGCATCAGGCAGGTTAGTCTTTTCTCCATTGTCAGAGAGACAGGATGAGATACGCACAGACATTCGAATAAAGCCCGACAGACGATAGGAATGTCGTCCAGCTTCGCCATCATGGCCGGAACAGAAGATCCGAGGGATAGCGTAACATCACGGAAGGGCTGAACCGTTCCGCTGGGAGAATCGGAAAAGGTGATAGCCGTCTCAGCTGCCATTTCTCCGGTTGAGTTAACGGCAGGAAAGTCTTATGGGAGCCAGCAGATGCCTTTGGCAATGACCAGGACTCCCCGGGAAAGCTTCAGAGCACACCTGTCCTCCGTACATATATACCTCGTGGGACTGGAAACAGGACCTAATGACACCTGTCAACGTTATGTCACTTGATCAGAATCGAGGTGAGTCCAACGCGGAATGATCACTGAAAAGGGTCCTTCTGATGGCGGGATGACGGATAGGAGACAGTCAAAGGAAGGTCACGTAACCGAGGTAACTTCTGTTCTCAAGTCGTCTTCCGGATCGGATTCCGAATGCAGACACCATCCGCCAGCGGCCGAGCTAAATATGCAAACGGCAGAGGCAGTCGACTCTCCCGACGAAGGCGCATTGGTTGCTTTGCCTTGAGGGCTCAGCCATGGACACGTGCGTTGAGTTCTATACGACGCGAAGGTGGACGATTATATAGCAGGTGCTAACGGCATCGTCTAGTCATCATCACCTCGCATGCAAATGGGTACACGGATAGATGTTAGATTGGTACTGCAGGATCTCGCCGTCTTCTGCATCTTGCCGGAAATCCGTAACGAGCTCAAGACCGGAACTTCCCCATTTTGGAAACACTTCGCCAATAAGCTTCACACCAGAGCGCGTCGTTGTTGTGAGAAGAAGTAGCCGTGTCGCAGGGCGTTCTTCGGTATCGGTGTATGTCCCTTGCCTTGGGGAAGACATGCTACACCACAAAGAAAGCATTTGCTTAGCGCAAAGACTGAAGCAAGCTTCAGCTGCCTCGCAAGTCCAGTCACGTTGCCCCTGTCGAGTGATATTGGCATGGATCGATACATTGTGCGCGTGTTGGTGAACGGTGGCATTGCGGATCTGCAAAGGCACTGGTTAGTGAGTGCTCGCGGTGGATGGTATGCGTAGCCTACAGCCGAACTTACTCTCTTGAGCCATGTGGGAAGCTGACGTGTCACATCTCCGAGCTGTAAGGTCACCGGTAGCCTGGCATCAGCCATTTTCTTGCTGAACGTGTCATGCTTCTGAAGAAATAGCGTGACATCTTCCAGTAGATTCGTCGTCACACCGGCAGAATCATCGGGAGGCAGACGTATTGTCAATGAAGTGGGATACTTAACGCGATAGCGGCTTAGCGAGTCGGACGGAAGCGGCGTCACGATCCGCGCTTCGTTGCGACATCTGATGTGCGTGATGTCGTTGATACGATTTGAAGGCACTGTACCGCTATCACGTGTACTTGGCGTTTGTCGAACTTTGAATCCATTCAGCAGCATGTGAAGTGAGGATCCATGAACGTGTCCGTGCAGCTCCAAAGAGCAGTGGTCCTCATGGCTTGAGCTGTCTTGAGTTTGCCATTCGAGATGAAAGCGAAGGTCCGGAAAAATTCAACGCAGGAAGTGCGTTTTGTCGTCATTCGGTGACCGCCCCAATTGATCGAATCCGGGTCCGACAGCTGCCAAGTAGTCGCTTCTGATGAAAAGGAACCTGTTGGTCAGGCAGTCGCTCAGCTTGCGTGTACGTGCCAGCGATGAGTAGGCTTACTTCGCGTGTCGCCATCTCGCTATGGCGGAGCCGACCGATCTTGCAACTGCAGCGAAGAGGTCTCTGTCACACACACCTCCATCGAAGACCACCGTCTCGTATAATACGGGCAAGGTGATCCTGTGGTAATTTCGATCGACACGATTCATATTCGCCAAGGTACCGAATGCGTTACTGCCGGCTACAAATCCAGCGATGAGGGTCACTACGTCCGGAGAGAACGCGCAAGTAGGCGTTCGAATATGCTGATAACGCAGTGTCAGTGTTCGGACGACTCTGAAAGTCGGACACACGTCACTCACCGTCGACTTTAGGACAGCAGAGGTGCACATCAGTGTGCTCCCAGGCGATGGCGTTAATCCGAGGCCGTGAGCCTGTTGAAAAGCGGCCAACGAAACGGTGGAATCGCACTCGCTTCCAATAGGGATCGAGAACGACTCATTGTGCGGGTAAGAAACAGCAGACTCTGGAATTCTGTTCTTCGAGTGCTCCTGCAAGTCAGTGATGACCGAAGGCTGAGGCGAACAGATCTCCGTCATCGGGTTCGCTGGCATATCCGATGTTGCATTCGCAGTATTTGCCTGTCGTTCGATTTCTTCTCTGCGGTATAGCTCCGTAGCTGGCTGCTCTTTGCGCAGAAGGATATGTTTCCCGCAAGATGCGGGCTCACCCTTAGCCTCGGCGGGTTTGGCGTTGGCGAAAAGCAGCGCTGCATCAAGACTGTCGACATCCGACGTGGCTTTCGAGAGCATCGTTCTAGTGATGGAATCGTGGTTATCGAGGGCCTGGAGCTTTGCACGCAGCCGACCGTCGACAGAGCCGCTTTCGGCTTTGCCCTTTTGCGTCGTTTCAGATACCGAACCGATCGGCAGTTTCGCCTTATTCACGTCTTGTCGTTCATGTTGGATATGGCTTATCATCACGTCGGCTTCGGCTTTATCGCGCTGCATCGCTTGGAGTTCCCCTTCGGCTGCCAAATTGGTGTTTTTCAGCACTTCAATCTCTGTCTAGATCTGCCGCGTTGTCGACTTACCACCCTCTTTTTCCCTCTGCAGCCTGACAACCTCGGCGCAAGCTGTCATGGCCGAACGTTTGGCCTCCTTCAGCTCTGCAGCTCGTTGCTCCAGTGTGACCTCGACCTCGACCTTCTGACGTCTCGCATCAGCCTCTGCCTTCTTCGCCGTTTCCAACGCGTCCAGAACTGTTCTCGCAGCGCCTACGACCTTTGCATGTTCTGCACGTTCCTTCTCCAGGGTCTTCTTGACGGAATCGAGACGCCGGGAGAGCTCAACATTGCATGATGAGTTGGCAACGTCCCGTTTCTTGAGCTCTCCGGTTTCCTTCCGAAGCATGACAACTGTTGTTTGCAATTCGACCATCTCTGCGTTGCTGGTGCGAGCGGACTGGTCGTACCGTTGCTGACTTTCGAGACGCTGTCGTTCTGAATTTCCAAGAGCGATCTCCGACGCCGAGAGGTTCCACGTTGATGTAGCCAACGCGGTCTTCAGTGAATCCCGTTCAACCGCGAGCGCTTCCTCCCTTGCCCTCGACGCATCTTGCAGCGTTGCGTTGTCCAGTTCCAATTTCCGACAGTCTTCCCGACACGCATCTCTTTCCTTACGCACGCGGTCAAGCGCTTCCTCGGACGCCGCATGCTTCCTCTTCCACTCCTCCACTTCCTCCCGCAACCTGACGACGTCTCCAACCCGTTCCGTCTCCCATTCCCTTTCCTTTACTCTGATTCGGATGGCGGCTTCCTCTTTTGCGGTGTTCTCCTCTGTCATTCGGCGGAGCGTGCTCGTGAGACTGGAGCTTTCGGCTTTGAGATCAGCTATTTCCGTGTCCCGTTGCCGTCGCCGTTCCGCAAAGGCGATGCGTATAGCCGAGAGGTCTTCTGTCGATTTTGCCAGCGACGCGTCCAAGGAGTCCCGTTCCGCCACGAGTGCAATCTCGTTCTCCTCCGCTGCCTCGATTGTCTGGCGCATTGTCGAAGTGACGATCTCCAATCTCCGACACTCTTTCTGGCATGCGTCCCTCTCCTGCCTAACGCGTCCGACCGTCCCCTCGCACTCCGCAAGCTTTCCCCTCCATTCCTCTACTTCCTCCCGTAACTCCACGATCTCCCCATCGCGATCCGCGTCCCTGTGCTTGATCTCCGCTGTGACACGTACTGCGGCATCTGCTGTAGCCTTCGCCTCCTCGGTCATACCGCGAACGGTTTCCGTCAGACTGGAGTTTTTGGCTTTGAGCTTTGCTGTTTCGGTATCATGTTGTCGATTCGAGTTGACGATGGTGATCTGCGCAACCGAAAGCTTTTCCGTGGCTTTCGCCAGTGACGCCTTGAACGAGTTGCATTCGGTGATGGACGCTTGCTCATGCTTCTTCGATACTTCGAGCGAATGTTGCAGTTCCGAGTTGGCTCCCTGCAATGTCCGGCTCTCTTCCTCAAGCCATTCCCTCGCCTTCCCAGCGCGATCAATCGTCTCCCCCGACGCGGCCTGTTTCCCCTTCAACTCTTCCACTTCCTTCCGCAACCGGGCGACGTCCTCAGCTCGATCAGCTTCGCAAGCCTTCTCCCTCGCTCTGACTCGTGCCTCGGCAGCTTCTGCGGCCTTCTTCTCCTCGGCCATGCGGCGAATCTCCGCCTCGAGGTTGACATTCTCGGCTTCGAGCGTTGTTGCTTCGGTACTGCGCTGTTCCTCGTGCGTAGATGCGGGGTGTGTGGAGAAGGTGCAATTTGGCGGAGCGGATGATGGTGTATGTACGGCGTAGGACTGAGAATGGGAGGACGACGCGCGATAGGAGACGCCAGGCTCTTCAAATTGGTTCGCGTTGACGAGTTGGCGTTCGCTGAAAGGTGCTGCAGGTTTACGATCAGAGTGGTGAAGGTCCTCCACGTCGCAAGAGATAAATGGTTCTGGTGTCATGGCGACCGATAGATTACGTGCCGAAATTTTGATCGGAGACTAGAGGAATCAGAGATGTCATCAGCCACGCAGGGTATCAGCAACACGGTCGACGTACATCTTGTCGGAGCGGAAGGACGAGCCCCAAGTGCCAACAGCCAAGACCCCATCCACTTGACGAAGTCTACGATGTCAATGGGTTTCAATCGCAGGCAGAGGGATTTGTCGACAATGCGTCGTTCGGTCCAGAGTTGCCATCAACGGATAGGGGTTTCGATCGAGCCTCGGAAAACGAAGCTTCAAACCTCCTCCACAAATAGGCCTCAACTTATCGTCAGCCCATCCGACCAGGCCAAAAGAATCCGTCCAAACTCACCTATCGCAATCAAGCATTCCCTCATATATCCCCATTGACCGGCCATTGTGCTTGTCCCACAAACTCCTGCAGTAGCGTCCGTACCCGCGTGGTGATTTGCGGATCCGATGCCGTCTTCACTTGATCCGCATACTGACGGCCTTGACCTTGGCTTCGCCCTGAGTTCCATTGCGCGATGTGATGTCCAGATGACGAGTGCTGGGACATTCGTCGAGGTGTCCCGGGTCGATATACCGCATACAACGGGACGATGAGCGAATGTCAAGAGGTCAAACCGTAAAAGCCAGGCAAATGGTTTGTTTACGATGTCAACATCTTCAGCCAAACGCGTCATCTTCGCCTTTCATGTGCCAAAGCTTGTACGAACGCTATTCATACCCCATTCGACTGTCAACCTGGCCTTTGCTTGTAAAGTCCCCCAAGCCAATCCGTTCGAGATAAGTGAGATGATCCCTCCCGCCGCTCGCTCCGCCGCAATCGCAGGGGGCTTTGCTGCGGCGTCCGTCAGGCGGAACGCGGAGCAAACCGCACGCGCACGAGCGAGAAAGGTATGAGCAGCTGTATGAGCAAGATTTGAGCACAAGCTATCGGGCAGCAGCAAATATTCAGACGCGAGATTGACGAGACAGTCAAGATTGTATATGTGGCTTCATGTTTGGGCTACGCTTTCGACCTTGGTCGAGTAAGCCATTCCCGATAATATTGCATCCCTATCGATGGACAGAGGTAGTCGTAATACAACCCTGCAAATCCCCATATGTGCCGACGCCTGGATAGAATCCTGCGACATTATAGAAAGCAATGCAACTTGTTGTGCTGTCCTGACCTATTCTCCGAAGCGTGCCTGCGAGGCCCGAAACACAGATAAGTAAAAAGCAGGAAGGGAATGGACACGACAGAGACTTACCCTGCGTCTGTCAACCTCTGTCCGATTCCCTTTTGTTTCGGTCGGGGTCCGCCGAGGCGATTTCACGTAGGGATCGATTGGATGGTGGCGGCGCGGGGGAGATCGTGAACGCCTGTCATAGCTGCGAGGTCTCGATGGGCGTTCCCACGTTGTTCGGTAAGGCTGATATCTCGGTCCTGGTGGTGGATTCCTCTCGACGGAGAATTCGTACTGCCTTGGCCGTGCATCCGCCTGCGGTCGATAGTCCCGAGGAGGGGGCCGGATCGCAGTCCTGTCCGTCCTGCCGGATTCCACTTTCACCTTCGCCTCCCGCCACGCTTCGATGTCCTTTTTGAGCGTGTGTAGTTATCTGCAACCACAGGATGACGAATCTGCAACGAGCGATCGTGAATCCGCACTACGAATGAGTTATTTTGCAGCTGTCACGCGTTTTAGGATAACGAAGGCCTTGCAATAGCTATTGCTCTATAAGTGCATAGTCGGGTGCTTACCGTTCGGGGCCATCTAGGAAAATAACAGGCTCCCCTACATGTACATTGCCTGGTCAAAAGGATCGACCGCAGTTTGCACGGAGAAGACTTCTTCATGTTCGCGCGAAATTCTGAGGCTAAAAACTATTGAAGGTCGATAAAGTCACAAAAGTCGGGGTCAGAGATTTGCACTTTAGGACATATTTCGACTTTCTGTCCGTATTTTTCGAGGGTATTTTGACCACATACTTTTTTCAGAAGTGCTTAAGTTCGCCGATGATGACGTCAATGCTTTTGGGGCTGGTTACAAGGCCAAATGGCAAGTAGGTCTTCAGGACGCCTGTCGGGCGGACAATTTTCCAGGATAGCCCTCGATGGGGCCTGCCGGGATATGTCATGCACGTCGCTTTGGCATCAATACTTCGGGCAGCATCCTCAATCGCCCGACAGCTGCAAAATATCATATATGCCCTGCCATTTGCCTCCACTTCACTGCGGATTCGTCATCTTACAGTTGCGCCTAACTAATTTCGCCCTTTTTGAGCCGGCGGTTATCGTCCAAGAACTGATCGAGCTTGATGCCGAGGGCACTGAGTCCCGTCCGTAACGCCTCGGCCTGTTGCCGAGACTCGGCCAGCTGCGAGCCCGCGACCAACGCTTGCGCGTCTTTCTTTGACAATTCGTCTCGAAGAGATATGATCTCAAAGCCAAGGCTTTCTCTTTTGCGCTGCAACGTTCCAACTCGTTCCTCCGATTCCCGCAATTTCGTTTCGACCGCCGTCCGCGTCTCGTCTTGCTGTTTCCGCATCTCGGCCTGCTGTTTCCGCATCTCATCCTGCTGTTTCCGCATCTCGTCCTGCTGTTTCCGCAAGTCGTCCTTCCCAGCAGCGACCTGTGTCTGGAGGCTGCGGAGCCTATCGGCGAAGGCGTTTTCCAATTCAAGGCGTATCCGTTGTGCCGGATCCGTAAGCGCTTTGATTTCGTCCTGGAGCTCTTCGATGTAGAATTGGTGATCCTTGACGAGCAGCTTTTCCTTTTGGGTGGCGGCGTCGATCGATCGCTTGAGCTCTTCGCACTTTTGTTTCCAAGTACTTGCGTCGGCTCGAACCCATTCGAGTTGTCCGTCCCGGTGTGTATTGGCCGTCTTGCAATCCAGAAGCTCTTGCTGCAGCTGTACGACATCGGCCGATTCATTCGCGGATTTCCTCTGGCCTTCTGCCCCAAGTCGATCGACCTCTGCCTTCAATCCCTCGTTCTCGACCACAAACGCGCGTCGAACCTCCTCGAACTCCCCATTCCTTCTCCCCGCCTCCTTGACCACCGCCGCCATCTCCCGCCGCAAATCCGCCTGCACATGCCGCGCCTCCGTCAACGCCTGCATCAGGCCGAGCGCCTCGTTCCGCTTCTCCCTTGCCGTCGCGTGTTCCATTGCCAGTTCCGCTTCGGCTTTGGTGAGACATTGTCGAAGGGCGACCTCGTCGTCCGGGAGAGGCGTAGATTGAAGTTGGCTCAAGGCTTCGCGGCGGGGTTGGTCGATCGTCTCGCGCGCAGCGGCGAGCTGTGCGGAAGGTTGTTGCTGTAGAACGGAGTGCCCTTGTTGAATAAGCCGATGCCGGGCCTGTAGCTCGTTTGTCGACCGCGACTTGCCGCATTCAGCCACGGGAACGGTTTGCGGCGTACGGTTGGAAGCCTCCTTCCGCAGCTGATCGATCGTCCGTTGTGCAGCGGCGAGCTGCGCGGAATGTTGCCGCTGGAGACCGAGGTGCGCTTGTTCCAATGACCGGCAACGTTTCGTCAGTTCTGTCGACGATTGCGGATTCGCCCGTTCGGCGATGAGCGCGGTCTCGCATGCCGTCAGACGTTGATATAGCTCGAGAACCTGGGCGTGGGACTTTGTACCGTATTGTCTGAGCTGGGCGTTTTCGCGTTGGAGGTCTGCGATCGTGGCGGAAGACTCGGCCGTGGTATTGGCGAACAACTGGACGGGTGTGCTGTTTTGTCCGGCACCGACGACGTGCCGTCTCCGAAGATCTTCGAGAGCTTTCCATGTAGCGGCATGTTGCGTCTGCGATTCCTCCAACGCCGCCTTCATCGCCTTTACCTCCTCCACGAGCACGGCTTCCCTCTGCACCGCATGCTCATTCCGCAGCTGTGCCAGCCGGAATCCTTCCTTCCATTTATCCCCCTCCCTTCGCAACGCGGTAACCTCTTCCCCACGCTCTGCACGACACCGCGCCAACTCCTCCCGCAAACGTCGGAGTTCCACTTCCTTCCGTCCCAGTTCGGCGTCGAGGTGGTTGACCTCATCCTCCATCAGCGCGTCGTCCATCCGTATGGTCTCCGCTTCCGCTTGTGCCGCATGGATGGTCGTAACCGCGTCGACGGACAAGACGGCGGGAATAGGAGAACCGCGTTCGTCGGGCTTTGAATCGGCGGAGAGGGGTTGTTCGCGGTCGTTGGTGATGGAAGGATCGGCAGGGGATTTAGTGACGAGTTCCGCGTTGCTGGTATCCTCTACGTCGATCGATACGATGATCGGAGATCGCTCCGGGGGCGGAGGAAGCGCCATTTCGGAGAGAAGGGAGGATGCGGGCGGGGTGGCGATCGCGGGGGTCGCCGCGTCGGAGGACATGTCTGGCCTGAACACACGATCAGCGAAAGTCTGAGTGACATGTGCGACGGGTACTCACTGGAACTCCGGAGAAGGGAGAGGAAGTATCGGGAATCGATCAGACGACTTGGAGAGGTGCCGTCGACGAAAGCGGATGACGTCCGTTGTCGACCGGAATCCGAATGATACCTTGCCCGCGATGCTGATAGTTCCGAACGTCCAGACTACGATTGCAGCGGATTGCAAAATTTGCAGAGACGAGAGGCCGACATCGCTGGTTTTCTCCTGCCATTGATCCATCAGCCGATAGGAGCTTCGATCGAGTTCCAGAACCGCCGCGGAAGGATCATCCCGGAAAAGGGGTCCTACCGGAACTAGCCATTAGTCAAGGTCGATACACGGACCATTACTACTTCCGACTCACCAGAATTGATGCAACCTGGTCGTGGCCTCACTCCTTGTCCGTCATCTCGGTGCCCAGAATCCCACGTCCCGCAAATGCTGAGTTGCCTGAGAGTCGGACGTCATGGCGTGTTCACGCGGCGTCGTATCCATGCCGAACGCTGCGATGACCGTCTCTGGATCCAGCCGAAACGGCATGCCTCTTAAGGATGTCGGCAGTAGGGAAGGTCGATCGAAAGCAAATGATTATCGTAGGAGATAAAGGATACGATAGAGAATGGACTGTCGATCAGGTCAAGGCGGTTTGTTTACAATGTCGTTTCCGAGACAAACGCGTCACCTTTGCATTTTCACGTTCTGCCGACTGTCATCCCCTTGTTTGTCCTGCAGGCCACGTCTTGAGAGCCAAGATCAAACACGATGGACTTCCTCGACCGGTCTCATTTCCAAAATCGACCTCCCGATGACCCGACTCTCTAAAAGGTGTGGTGATATGAAGTAGAGTGGTATGGGCGGATACATAGAGAGATCGGGAGGCACCCCAGAGATACTGGGACTTGATGAAGCTTCTGCTTTGTCCCATCTATAGCTTAACCTGTTGGTCAAGGAACTTATCATCCTTCACCACAGGTACGTTGTACATCCGTAGGCGCCTCCTATGGTCAAGGAACTTATCATCCTTCACCACAGGTTATGGGCCCAGTTGCTTAAACACAACATCACGCTCAACGATCAAACAAACACCTCACCTCCTTTCCACGTCAACAAACATCGTCTCCTCTCCACTGCAAACCTCCATCATGTCCGACGACGAGGAAAGGCCGCGACGAAACATGTCGTCCTTCCAGATACTCGGACCAGCAGGCGCAAACTTTCACGACTGGGATGCGGATCTCAAAACCGCACTTGGTCTCAAGAGGATTCAGCGATACATCGAACGAAAGGATGACGCGGACAAGACCCCCAAGAAACCTAAACCTACGAAGGGGGTAGCCGAGTCGGAGGATGATTACGAGAAGAGGCTGGAGAAATGGGAGGACGAGGTGAACATGGTGCTGGGAATTTTGCGCAAGACGTTGGGGGATCATCGAACGATCATCAAGGGCTGTCAAGATCCACTTGAAGCGTACGAAACAATCGTCTCGCAGTTCAGCGGGGAAACTGAACACGACGTCATCGACTTGATGTACCGCTTCACCAACACCAAGCCCAAAGGCAACGATCTCCTTGGTTACATCACCGAAATGCAGCACATCCAGTCAACGCTAGACAGCCTCGACGTGTCCTACTCTGAGACGCAACTCATCGGTACCATGTTACTCCAGCTCAAGAAATACGATTCAGACCATCCTTTCCGCCAACTGTTCAACGATCTTTCCTTCAAGTTCAAGGACAAGCCTAGCGAAGTCACGATGAGTCTCTTCCGTCGTTTCGCCAAGTCGACGATCCGAGAGATCACTTCGGACGTGCGATACGCGATGGAGAATGTCAAGATCGAGGCGGATACCGGTTCAGCTCTGGCCGTAAAGGGTGGAAAGGGTCGAACAACCTACGCGCGTTTCTGCAGGTTCTGCAAATCGACGGAACACGATTACAAGGACTGCGACGATCCAAAGTTCGATCCGAATTACAAGGAGAAACACAAGACGGGTGAAAAGGCGGGATCTACACACACCTCCAAAGCCGACGGGAAACCGGTTGGAAAGGCGAATGTAGTAGTTTACGATGACGAAGATGACACCGATATCAGTCTTTACAGTCCCGCCAGAGTGCTATCACTGCTGCATCAGGGCGGCGCCGCTTCTGAACATCCCGGCACCGCATACATCGACTCGGGTAGTTCCTGGCACATCATCAGCGATCGCAAGCTGTTCAGGCATTGCGCCAGGCCGGTTTCAACTCAGCAATCCGTCATGGTTGGTAATGGTGCGAAGTTGAAAGCGGACTCCATGGGGGATGTTTTGATACACATTGGCAGCGAGGGAAACAAGATGCCGATCATCTTGAAGAAATGTCTATTCATCCCGACATTGTGTGCGAACTTGATTTCCGTTAGTAGGTTGACGGATGACAACTATTCCGTCCGTTTCGAGCAGGACGACGTCACCATCACCCAATCGTCCGGACGATACGTCACCACCCAACAAGACCACGCGCTCTACCCACTTGCGATTGAAGGCGCACTTCTTGGGGACTTCGCTCTATCAATCGTGACTCCGGAAATCTGGCATCGCCGACTAGCTCATATGTCGCGACCGTTGGTTTCTCCGATAGTGATAAACGGGGATCCGATACATGTCGACGGAGAACACTGCGAGGGATGTGCGGAGGGAAAGAGTCAATGCTCTTCGCATGGGCGCTCCGATTCACAGGCTGAAGACATACTCGGCCTGTTGCATTTGGACATCGGAGGGCCTTCCGTAGTGGATTCGCTGTTCAAGGGTCGATACTTTCTCATCATCGTCGACGATCACTCGCGTTTCTACTACGTCGCCGTTTTGAAACACAAGTCGGATGCTTTCGCGGCGGTCAAGAAATTCGTCAACGTCCACGAAACTCGCACGGGGAAGAAGGTAAAGTGCATTCGATCCGACCGAGGAGGTGAATTCCTCGGAGGGGAATGGGAGCCCTGGCTCGCCGAGAAAGGGATCGCGCGGCACACTACGAGTCCTCACACATCACCGCAGAATGGAAGGGCGGAGCGAGGCATCGGTGTCATCAAGACCGGAGCTTTGACACTACTCCGTCAAGCGCGTTTACCGGCGAAGTATTGGGCAGCAGCCGTGAAGGCTTTCACCTACGTGCGAAACAAGACGTACACAAGTCAAAACAGAGATCAATGTCCAGAAGAGATCTTCTACGGAAAAGTCCCTGACTACCAGCATCTGCGGGTCTTTGGCTGTATCGCGTGGGCGCACGTACCCAAAGCGACTCGCAAGCCATGGGAGCCGCGAGCGAAGAAGTGCATCTTCCTTGGATACGGTCAAGACGACGCATTGCAAACAAAAGGATACGTCTTGTGGGATCCTCGGGACAAGCGGAAACTCGTTACTCCTCACGTCACCTTCTGGGAAGACCAATTCTGGAAGCCAGCTGGGAGCGTTAAAGACGTTCCCTACTTCATGGATCCTGACGAACTCGAGCAGGAGATAGATGCTCCTCGTATGGTCGTTATACCGGATGCTATCGATGCAGAGGATGAAGGCGTGGAGGTCGAAGAAGTGCAACAAGTACAGCCTCACCGACCGCCGGCAGAAGATGATGAAATCGCACAACCTGCCTTACAAGAACCGGCGCGCCCAGCCAGAGATCGACAGAGGCCAAGGGCTCTGGACGACTATGTCCTCGCATTGGACACATGGCCAGAGGGGGAGCACCAGCCTGAGCTCGAAGACATCCTAGACAATTGTTTCGCATTATCGTTGATCAATGACGAGTGCGATGAATACATGGACGCCAAGGTTGAGGAGATGAAGTCTATGGCGAGACACAAAGTGTGGACCCTCGTTCCCAACGAAGGTCAGAAGACAATCGGGAGTCGATTCGTACTTTGCGAGAAGACAGACGCCGACAACGCCATCTTGAAAAAGGCTAGATTGATCGCACAGGGATTTGGTCAAATTCTGGGCGTCGACTGCAACGAAATATTCTCTCCGGTCGTGAAGCTCGAGAGCTTGCGAACGGTGCTAGCAGTTGCGACACTGGAAGGCTTGACGCTATTACAGGGAGATGTCAAAACTGCGTACCTATACAGCCCTATCGAAGAAACCGTGTACATGCGCCAGCCCCGAGGCTTCGAGGAACCGGGTAAAGAGGGGTGGTTGTGTCGTTTGGAGAAATCCATATATGGTCTTCGACAGTCAGCGAGAAATTGGAACATCAAACTTACCAACATCCTGGAAGGAGCCGACTTCCATCCAACGTCATCGGAGCCGTCAATGTACACCAGGCGGGATCGCGACGGAAAGGTTGTTGGCATCATGGCGGTATATGTGGACGACATTCTCGTTGCGGGAACAGCATCGGTACTTGACAACGTACGCAATCATATGGATGCGGAGCTTACCATGAAGTGGAATGATAATCCTCGACTTATCCTGGGATTGCAACTCGAGCGCGATGCTTCCGGCAACCTCAAGCTCTGCCAAACGCGATTCATCGACGAGATTCTTCAGAAACATGTCAAAGTGTACCCCGACAAAGTTACCCATGAAAGAGACGTTGTCGTTCCCCGTCGGTGATCGTCCCAAGCCGGATACATCCCTGCCTTTCCTCGAATGCATCGGCAAGCTGAACTGGCTGGCGCGAGGAACGCGACCGGATATCTCCTTTGCTGTTTCGCATTTGGCGAGGTTCTGCTCATGCTATCAGCAGTCGCATTGGGATGCATGTATGCAAATCCTGAAATACCTACAGGGCACGAAGGATACGTACATTCAATACCGCAAACATAGTACAGCCGTCGTCGAAGGGTTCAGCGACGCGGATTGGGCTACGAACAAAGACGACCGCAAATCAGTTACGGGCTTCCTCTTTACGCTCGCGGGTGGACCAATCGCTTGGTCGTCAAAAGCACAAAGTACTGTCGCGCTCTCCACGTGTGAAGCCGAGTATGTTGCGTTAGGCGCGACGGGTCGGGAAGCTTTATGGCTTCGGTCCTTGCTGTCTGAACTCGGGAGACCAGTCGCCCGACCCATTGTGATTCACGAAGATAACGATGCCGCCAGAAAAGCCGTCGAAAACCCCGTGTTTCACTCACGGATGAAGCACATCGACATCACCCACCACGCAATACGCGAGTGGTCATCTTCCGGAAAAATCAAAGTAATCAGGCTCGACACCAACAGCATGGTCGCTGATATGCTCACCAAACCACTGCCTGGAATCAGGATTGCGAATCTCGCAAAAATGGCTGGCCTGCAAATAGTCGTCAGTCGGTAAAACGCAAACACCAGCTTGGCAGCTGAGTTTGAGGGGGAGTGTGGTGATATGAAGTAGAGTGGTATGGGCGGATACATAGAGAGATCGGGAGGCACCCCAGAGATACTGGGACTTGATGAAGCTTCTGCTTTGTCCCATCTATAGCTTAACCTGTTGGTCAAGGAACTTATCATCCTTCACCACAGGTACGTTGTACATCCGTAGGCGCCTCCTATGGTCAAGGAACTTATCATCCTTCACCACAAAAGGATACCACATGCGGCGTCACTCGTCAGAGCTTCTCGAGGACCCGAAGAGTCAGTTTCCCCGTCCAGGCAACTCAAGAGGAACTAAAATCCGCCAAGGAGAAGGTAAGTCGATCCCTCTGCACTTTGTGCCTCTTACATTGCTCATTGAGACGGCTTGTGCAGCTCCGACACCGCGGCAGCGGCCTGTCTCCCAGCTTTCTCCAGCCCAGTTCCCCGGCAGCACATCTCGGGATCGCTCACGACGTATTCGTGCCCGCTCGGCATCGGATCCCTTCAAGGACTCGGATTACCGTCGGGATCTCCCTGCTATCTGTGTCTGAGTAGTCGCGTGCAGGACGGAATACTGCGGACAGACCGTCATTCCGTCGTGCGGAAAGTGAACGGTGAGTGGTCATTGCGTGTAGGTACGTTATCTTCCTGTGTCGGATAGCCATACCGTTAATTGAGCACATCCGCGTGTAGTCGGAACCAGCTGCGGCTCGGGGATGCGGGAGACCGCACGACTAACATGGACGTCTGCAAAAGGGCATACCGAGCGGGAAAGAATCCGTCAAGGCCAAGCTCGACAGCTGCTTTGGAGTACGTCCTCCGCACGAGATAAGACTCGCCGTCAGCTGACGATTGCCCCCTAGGGAAAGATCAGGATACCGAAGCCCATTCAGAATCATGACGATCGGGCTGCGTCGCGGGACCAAGATCTGCCGGGGAACGGCATGAACGCGCGGACGATCATTCCGGGTCCGAATCAAGCCTATGGAAAAGCGATGGGTTTCAAGGTCCCGCCGCAAGATATCGACCAGCAGACCCGACGGATCGGACAAGATGGGCATCCTGCGGAAGAGTCGACGAGCGGAGTGTGACTGTCAGGGGGTCGTGAGTAAGTAGGTTGCTTCAAACGTAGACGATGGTCAAGCTCAAACCGATGTTTCAATAGAAACAGCACGTCGATACCAGCCGGCAGGAGGCTTCTTTGTAGAGGCTTCCCTGCATTGCCCAGTCTCTGTCCGCTTTCGAGTCCGGCGGAAGAGGAATCACCGGCGTCACCCGCCGGCGAAGAGAGATCTGGCGATGGTAGTTGTCGATCATGGCCAATAGACTTACAAGGCAGTGTGCAGATAGACTTACAGGGCAGTGTGCAGGCCTACGTGGGATGTTCAGGACATACATGTCCCCTTCGCGCAAATATCCTGCTTCGGCTCATTGTTGTAGTGATAAGTATGCATCGAGCGCCGCAGAATAGCATGTAGCGTACAACTTTCTCGGCATTGCGAGAATCTGTATTCGGAAGGTCTAGATAACCATCATCTCTCGTACAAGTGTTGGCAGTGGTTACTAGAGACGGCCACCGCATCTTGCCCAGCTGACGCGCGTATAGAACGCAAATGTCGACGCGCGCGCAACGTGATATTGTAACGTGATACTGGGACTGCAGGCTATAGGGTACCGGATATCCAAAGAACTGGCGGCGTATGCGATGCATCGTCCGCTGTGCCATGCCGTAGGGCGGAAGGGTCATCGTGTAACTTGATGTGCATTCGGGCTTCAAGCAGCTTTCTTTCCCTGTCGGCAACAAGCCATCAGTCATGTGTAACAACCGCAGAAGAAGGTAGACCACAGAACCTACAGCGCGGGTCTTATCAGACATCGGAGGATGTTGCGGAGGTCGAAGTTCAGCAGACGTGAACAAATTGCTGATATCCTTTGCCGACTTCGCTTGCCGCAATCTGGGAGGATTCTTCAACCCGCTTTGGCCGACGACAATGTCAGAGACGGAAGGCGAGACCTGGTTCTGAGCATACGGATGGTATCGCGGCGGTACGACGGGGACTGAGCTACGGGAAGAGAGCCTTGGTTGGCTGCTCGACCGCGATACTGTGTGCGATCGAGTTTCGCGGGACGGCGTCGTGTGCCCGGCACTTCCCGTGTATCCATACTGCATTCGGAGGGCCATAATATCTTCAGCGGTTGGTCGGGAATCAGTATCGTCATCATGTCCGTCATCCGAAGTCGAAGACCGCCGCGCGCGAACGTCTTGGTCATCTTTTCGGAGTGAAGCGACTTGACATTGGGCCGCGGACAGTCTGAAACCCTCTTCGAAGCCCGTGGCCTTGTCTTTGTCCAAGTGAGCTGACAAAGCTTCATCACGCGGTTTAGCGACGGTGTCGTCCATGTGTAATCGCCCTTCCCGACTGTGACCGAGATCGGGCTCCATAGGTTCGACGTTCCCAGGTAGGCGCGAAGTCTCCCCCTTCGTCAGGACGGCTTCTTCAGTCAAAGCCCAGACGCTCTTCCCGGCCCTCTCTAGCTCCTGTCGCAGTGTCTCCGCCACAGTAGACATTCTTTTTGCTCACGTTTCCAACTGGCTCGTGCGATCGTCCCTGTTTCCGCCGACTTGCGAATCACAGAGTGCTCCTCTGCTAGTGGGCTGTCGACTAGTTCGAGACGTTTACGAATGGCTACGTCGTTTCCAAGCTTCGCTGATTCGACTTCTATTGGGGATCCATGCTCGGTCGCTTGGGAGCTACCAGTAGACTCGGCCAGCAGCGGGATGAAAGGCGACGCTGCAAGCTCAGGTTGAACAGGCCCAGATCCGGAATGGTTTGATGAGTACTGTTTCGCCTGTTCGGCTGCCAGGGCGGCTACGCATGCGATGCGACAATCTCGGATAGCGACGTCGTATGAGTGTCCTTGTTGGTTGCGGACCTCTTGCTGTTGGTACCGCATGTTTTCGATCGCCGTCTGCAACATGTCGGCGGAGATGATACTTTGCGACGACGCTGTCTTCAGTTCCTCTGCGGCATAGTACTGCTTGTCCAAGGACCTCTGTGATGCAGCGGCTTGCGTCGTCGGCTTCGCCACAGCTGTCTTCCACGTCTCTTCGATCTCCCTTTTCTTCTGCATCTCCGTAATCTGCTGCTTCAGCCTTCCACACTGACCCTTCCAATACCCGGCATCCATGCGAGCGATGCCGAGAGCCGCATTGCGCTCTGCAACCGCCCGCTGCATTGGTGTCGACATCATCTTGCGCTCGACAGCTATCATCATCCCCGCCTCCGCTCGCCATCTTTGTTGCAGCTGTTCCATCCGCGCCTTGGTTTCGCCATCCTTTTGGTCGAGTTCTGCCTTCAGTCGCGAAATCTCTTCCTGCAAAAGCGCGAACCGCTCAGATGTCTTTGCAGCATGGTCTTCGTCTGCGTTCCCGTCAGAGTCGGAACGGATTGTTGGATGGGAAACTGGTTCACCTGAAGTCGCTCTCCACATGTGTTCTCGATAGTAGAGCGTGACAAGGGTTTCGGGAAGAAGGGGACTGTTGCGTTGATCGGCAGTTGGCACGTCGGGGACGGTCGCTACTTTGAGGGCAGATGACCCGACATGCTCCGCGTTCGAGACGGAGTCTTCGGTTGTCGGATGCTGCTTCTGTGGCGTCACATGCTGAACGCTGCGTGGAGTCTTTGGTTCTGGGAGGCAAGTCAGAGCGGGAATCGAGAGGAGGAGGGTGTTGTACTTACGAGCGAAGGTATTGTGGACAACCGCATGCGACTCATCTGACGAGATGACGGACTTTCCGCCCCTACTTCGTTCCTTACCGCCGATCGTCTTGGGTTTGCGAGCTCGTCCGCTCCCCAGCAAACTCTCATCAGCCGGAGCTTCCGTATCATTTCCGTCCGAACGCAGCTTGGAGCCGTCCTCGGTGTCAATTGTGGAAGTGTTACGGATAGGAGACACATGTCGAGTCGAGGTCGCTGTTCGCACTGGACCCGGCAATCCCTGTGTTGCTGAGCACGCCGGAGGTGTTGTCCGGACAGGCGAGTTGGGTGGAGCGAGAATCTGTCTACCGAGAGAGGCTGGCGGTCTTGATGGTGAATCAAGTAGAGCTAAAAGCTCCACGTCGACCGAGTCCAGTCCTGCTGGCGTCAACGGCGGCATGTTCAGCGTGTGTTCAGACGCTCTGAGTATGCTGTTGTCACACGACCATGTTAAAGAGAAGGTATTCGGTGATGGACATCACAGGCTTACATCAGTTCTTCTACCAAGAAACGCAGCCACGGACGATTCCCTTCTCTAATCTCAGGGGACACCACAAACTCTCCAGTGCTTTGTGCGAAGCAGAAGAATTCCAAAACGATCGCCTCCTCGACGTTTCGCTGACTGACGATTCGAAGACGATGGTGTCTCGGGCAGACGCTTGATATGCCAGCGAAAGGATCGGTCCAGGAGTGGGTATCGCCAGCGATTGGCGAAATTAGTTAGGCGCAACTGTAAGATGACGAATCCGCAGTGAAGTGGAGGCAAATGGCAGGGCATATATGATATTTTGCAGCTGTCGGGCGATTGAGGATGCTGCCCGAAGTATTGATGCCAAAGCGACGTGCATGACATATCCCGGCAGGCCCCATCGAGGGCTATCCTGGAAAATTGTCCGCCCGACAGGCGTCCTGAAGACCTACTTGCCATTTGGCCTTGTAACCAGCCCCAAAAGCATTGACGTCATCATCGGCGAACTTAAGCACTTCTGAAAAAGGTATGTGGTCAGAATACCCGCCAAAAATACGGACAGAAAGTCGAAATATGTCCTAAAGTGCACATCTCTGACCGCGACTTTTGTGACTTTATCGACCTTCGATAGTTTTTAGCCTCAGAATTTCGCGCGGACATGAAGAAGTCTTCTCCGTGCAAACTGCGGTCGATCCTTTTGGTCCAGTCAATGTACCTGTAGGGGAGCCTGTTATTTTCCTAGATGGTCCTGAACGGTAAGTACCCGACTATGCACTTATAGAGCAATAGCTATTGCAAGGCCTTCGTTATCCTAAAACGCGTGAGAGCTGCAAAATAACTCATTCGTAGTGCGGATTCACGATCGCTCGTTGCAGATTCGTCATCCTGTGGTTGCAGATAACTACACACGCGAGCGATTGATGAAGATAGCCGTCAGGTCGGACGACAAAACGAGATATATTATGCTGATCTAGATCACGATAATGACTCTGCTTGAAACATGACCCCTTGATCGCAGCTCCGATGGGGCGTAGCGCAGTTTCCAGAATCTCCACTGCCCAATAACTTTTCGAGAGCTTTCACGTTGGACCGCAACAGAAACAATTCACATCGCGCTCCAGGCCTCTTGCTCCTGGGTAAAGTATCAAGCCATCTGCTGTATGTCCGGCTGCAGCTAGCCACGGCATCAAACGCATCGCTGGTGGTTGTTATGTAAACTTTGCGATGCTTAGAAGTCGGGTGCTTCTGACTGTGGGATGTATTTTCCTGCCGGGAGTGGACTTGCTCGCCATTCTTGCCACCATCAGAAACCAACAGGAGCGGAGGGAAATACTGAATCGGTATTCGAGCGGAATGCGGCATACGCCCTCCAGAATCTCTACATTTGAGATGGTCGCGTCCAGTCAGCTGCTCCAAGACTGTTACTCCTGATGAGTAATGTGGAAGGGAGACGTCGCGCAGATATGCTAACTCGGCTGGAGGTCCTGGTCACGACTGACGAGACTGAGGGACATGGTTTTAGACCCATTGACTGGTCTCTCGATGTCAATGGCAACACATTATACTCATGTGCACAAGGCAGCATCCTATGTCTTTCATTGGCTTCTATATACCTTCTGCGTCCCATCACATCTCCCCGGTGAGGCAAGATGGGGGATCGTTCACGGGTATATGCAGCAGGCGTCGAGGACGTTGGATGAAAATGTCAGACAGGATTCCGCAACCATACGTCATTTGTATATTCCCGCATGTACTAAGCGCGCTGCGCGACACTGTTGCTGCGACGTAACGCTCATACAACCTTCTCGTAGCCACCGATATGCGGGCACGACCGAGGAAGATAGGAACGCTACGATAACACGGAATGTATGTCGTGTCCTGGATCGCGCGCCGCTGCGGAGATGACGTTCCGTGGCGTGATTACCATCTGCTGTTCCAGCCGATGATGTTGGTCTGTAAGTAGCAATTCATCGGTCATCGACATCGATATCATGGGAGTCGCTTACTGATCCATTTAGCTCAGCTGCCGGAGAAAGTCGCGAACTCTGCAGCTCTGATTGCTGGGAAAAGCCGCGCGCCGGATCCATGACACCAGGCTGACGAGACATCTCGGCATAGCTGGTCGAGCCTCTTTCAGAGCTGGTTCGCTTTGCTGAATCGATAGAACCAATTGCTTGGGATACCGTCTTGGACGCCTGACTTGAACCGGGCAGCTGATGAGGATATTGCTGGACGGGCATGCTTCGGCGTAGCCCAGACGGACCGTTTTGGTTATCGAAAGCGCTGATAGAATGATTGCCGGCGGGTACAACACAAGAAGCGGCTTCAGAAGCCTTGTGGAGTTGTAAAAGCGAGACATGATGAGCATATGCACTTGAATCGTAGAGCTTGATCCCTTCGTTATCGTCTGCGAATAACGTTTTCGATGGATCCCTAGCGTTGGTAAATTGTTGGGGATGGGACGCGCCGAGTCGCTGATCATGTGTCTGGCGTTGTACGAGTAGCGGTATGCAATGACAGCAATGTCGTTGGTTTCTCCAAGCCGTTCTTTGACGTTTCCCGCGACCGGACCCCAAGACCCTCGTTCTGCTGAGTTTCCGAAAGCGTTTGTTGCAAAGACTCGCATTTCTCCTTCCACTGATCGCTCTACGTTCGAGCACAAGGCAGAGCAGCATCCCGGTTCGCAATCGCGCTCTGCAGCTTGTCGATCTTCTGTTGCGACGCAATCGCCGCTCGCGCACACTCGTCACGCCACCGCCGTCCCTCTTGCTCCATCCGCGACTTGACTTCCCCGCCTTTCCTCGCAAGTTTCGCTTTCAACTCCAGGATTTCCTGCTTCAGGAAAGTCTCCTCCGTATTCCCTTGGGGATCGCCGCTACCTTCCGCGGATCCGTCGAATGTGTCCGTGCGCGTAGCAAAAACTCGATGATCCGAAGTGGCGATTCCCCTCGCACTTTGCTCTTCGTATGGAGATGGTGAAGTGAGCGGTGACGAACAGACGTACGTATCAGACAGACTAGCCGTGGACAAGCCGGAAGACGGCGTAGGCGACAACGGTGAAGAGTTCCGAGATCCGATATCGCGCGACGCCGGAGTCGCATCCCGCATGATAGGAGAAACTTGATGCTGATGTTGCTGTTCTCGTCGAGAGAGGCTCTTCGTATGGAGGCGGAGACGTGGATGATGAAGAGAAGGCGGACGAGTGTGGCTGCAGGGCGTGGGATGCAGGAGATGATGGCGGACTCTGTTGAATCTAGACGCGCTTAGTCAGGAAACGCGCTTTGGTTAAGCGGGAAAAGTTCCCGCGTCCCTACTTAGCGAGCTTGACTCGAACCTGTATCTTGCTATAGACCTGTTGGGCCAAGGCTATCTACTGAGATCCTTGGCTTAACAGGTGAGTGTAGACTGGTATACAATAAAGGCTATCTACTGAGATCCTTGGCTTAACAGATTAAGAGTCGTAGCACTCCGGAGCAGCTTCCAGCATTGACGCAATAATGAGCGAAGTCAGACAAGTACCATCCCTGGCAGGGATCCAGAAACTTCGGAACAACGGCAATATTGCCACCTGGAAGAACGTGATGGAAACACAGTTCTTGATCCAAGGCGTGCGCGGAGTGATCGAAGGAAGCGACCTCGAGCCGAATCGGAAGATCGAGGTAGCGCGGCAGCAACGCGCGGGATCAGTCATGCCGACCGGCATACAAGCGGAAAACCACCCGATGACCGACGAACAGGTCTCAGACTGGAAGAAATGGCAACGACGCGAAGACCTCGCCCAAGGGATGATCCGGCACACGGTATCGGACGGCATCCTCGTGGACCTCTTCGACTGTTTTTCGGCCAAAGAAATGTGGGACTTTATCCTCGACACCAATTCCCTGGAGGATCCGGAGACTCAAGCGGACATCTGGAACGAGTTCGCGAGGTTGCGTCTCGACGAGGATCCCACGGCCCTCGAAATGGAGAATCACATTGAAGCATTCAATACACTTCTCCTCAAGGCTCAAATGGCCGGCCTCAACCTTCGACCATCGGAGCGCATCGATCGATTCCTCGTCACGTTGCCGAAATCCTTCGAAGTGTTCCGAATGAAGTTCCGGGCAAGCAGTTCCGCAAATCGAAACTGGCGAGAGGTTAGGAAGGAGTTCAACCGGGAGCAGAAGGCGAGGGAGACGCGAGCGCGCCTTGACGAGGAGGATCGGCAACAAGCATCGGCATATGCTCTGCGTGGGCAAGGTTTCGACAGGTCTCGACGCGACCCCGTCGAATGTTATCGATGTCACGAAATCGGGCACATCGCCCGCGACTGCAAGAACCCCGCCAAACTCTCCTCCAAGAACACCGCCTCAAAGCCAGCGAGTCAGCGAAAAGAAGGATCGGGATCTGCGGTGGTCGCTGCAGCGAACGCGACCTTGGCGTGGACGATGGCGGCTGTTGGTGTGCCGAAGCGAGGATGGATGTGGGATGAGGAGTACGGGATCACCTGTGCACCTCAGGAAGAGACGAAGACGGACGGGGAGCCAGCGGAATTAGCGTTGAAGGTTCAACTCGACATGAACCCGCTATCATCCAATCAATGGCTCATCGACTCTGGCGCAACCCACCATATCAGCCCGAACCGACAATCGATAAGCGATATCACCAAGCTCAGTCACCCTCTCGCATTCTCCACGGCCAGCGGCGGGAAGATGAACTGTACGGAAAAGGGCAATATGAATATCATGCTATCTTCCGGTACAATCGTCACTCTCACGGACGTCCACCTGGTCCCCGATGCAAAGGTTCAGCTTTTGTCCACCCGACAACTCGTACAAAGGGATTGGCGCGTGGAGATGGGTAAGAGTTCGGGAACAATCAGCCGAGGTAGCGAGCAGATCAGTATGATGGATAGGAACGGCCTTTGGGTCGTGGAACTCATCCCAGTACCCGCTCCGACTCATACGATCAATGTCGTGGCTCCAGAACGCGCCACCCTTCGCAGTGAACACGATCGACTAAATCATGTTGGACGTAAGGGCCTGCTGAAACTTGCCCAGGCTGGACAGCTTCGCATCGACTACGCTACCGCCTTGATGGATCCATTCCGGTCGGCTGATTGTCCAGCGTGCCTTGCCATGAAAATGGCGCGCAAAGCAAAGAATGGAATCAGCCCGCATGGCCAAAGGAACGGTGAACTACTCCACTCGGATGTTGCCGGACCTTTCGAACCGTCCGCGTCCGGACATGACCACTTCTTGGTCGCTCTGGACGATTACTCCAAAATATGCGCCGTAATGCCCATGAAGGGGCGGAAGGGAGCGTTCGCCCTGCTAAAGGATTTCGTCGTGTGACTGGAGACGCAAACGGGCGAGACTGTTCGCTTTATCCGATCCGATAATGGCGCCGAGTTCGTGAGCGGAAACGCAAATGAATGGTATGCCAGCAAGGGCATCATTCACCAAGTGTCGCCGAGATACACGGCTGAACTCAACGGAACGATCGAACGATTCATTCGGACGGTGAAGGAGATGACGGGCGCTATGCTGTGGGACTCCACCTTGGACCATGCAATGTGGGATCATGCTGTACAGTACGCCGCGATCATCTTGATGAAGATTTCGAACGGCAAGAACGGATTATCGACCTGGAAGCAGTACACCGGACGGGAACCCAATATCGATTCGATCTTGAAGTTTGGCAGCAGCTGCTTCATCCATATCCCCAAGCAGATCCGGCCAAAGGCGCGACTGGACGAACCGAAGGCGGTCAGGGGGAAGATCGTGGGCCAGACGGACAACATGAGCGGCTGGAACGTCAGAGTTGACTCTTCAGGCGAGATCCTCCGCTCTCGGGACGTGCGGTTGCTGACGGGGGAGGTTGCTTCCGAAGAAGGGCGAAAGAAGGACGTAGCCGGGTACGAGGGAGCAAGCGGACGGAAGGCGAATAGGCGGAGGGCGAAGGATTCCACGCGGGGAACGGGGACGGATGGCGGAGCAGGCGCGTCTAGGGACGTTGTTGAAGGGTTTGCTAATGGGCCCTTGGGTCTCCAAGACCGCGCTACCATTTCTCCAGACCATATTGACGATTCGGGTCCTCCGACCTCGTCCGTTGGGCTTGAGACACAGCCCGCGACAGGCGGAGTCGGTCGTAGCCAGGGGCAAGGAGTGGCGTCTGAACCCCTGGTGTCCCCCAATGTGAGTGAACCTTCACTCTCGACCGATCCCATGGAGCACCTGGCTGATCCACCTGCCGCTGCTCGACCGCCGAGAATTCGCCCGAGTGTTGAATGGGTTCCGGCAATCGACCTTCCAAAAGACGACGCACCAACGACGTACATCAACGAGGACGGTATTCGCATCCTCCCGCGACGTGCGAGGGGGCGAGCGATGATGGCGGTGGACCCGCTCTCCGATGCCCTCGTTGAAGTCGAGATCGTCGAGGATGACGAGGACGACGAAGACAAGACGCAGGAAGCGTTGATGATTGGGTGGATCCTGTCCACCATGATCGATGACGCCGACCCAGCCTCCGTGAAAGAGGCCCTTTCGGGCCCACATCGGGAGCAATGGTTGCAAGCCATCGAGACGGAACTCGAGAACTTGCGGTCCAAAGAGACGTGGACCGAGGTGATCTTGCCGCCAGGACGGAAAGCGGTCGGCTCCAGATGGGTCCTCAAGGTCAAGAAGGATGGCGATGGGAAGATCATCAAGTTCAAGGCGCGATTGGTCGCGCAAGGATTTTCGCAAGTCCCCGGTGTCGACTTCGAGGAGACATACGCTCCGGTCGGCCGAACGACGTCGCTCCGCATCATGCTGGCAATCGCATCGTATATGGACCTGGAAGTACAACGAGCTGACGTCGAGGGCGCATACCTGAATGGCGTACTCGACGTCGACATTTACATGCGATATCCCGAATGTGTCGTCCCCAACAATGGCTTCAACGCGTTGAAGTTGAATAAGGCGCTATACGGACTCAAGCAGGCCGGCCGACTGTGGTGGATGGAGTTGGGTTCCAAGTTGGCGGAGCTCGGCTTCGAAAAGATGCAGTCGGACTGGGGGCTGTACATCCGGCACGAAATCAGCGGACGACCGTTCATGATGCTGCTGGTCTACGTCGACGATTTCGTAATCGCTGCGAGGAACAAGAATGACATCGAGCAGTTCCTGACGGAAGTACAACGGTTCTGGAAGCTATCGGGAATGGGGGAGATCAGCACGATATTGGGCATGAAGGTCACTCGCGACAGAAAGGCTCGCAAAATTAACCTTAGTCAACCCGCATACGTCGACAAGATCGTGAAGCAATTCCCGACGCCATCCAACCCAAAGCACAAGTGCAACACACCTCTCCCCAACGGATCCGTCGACGCCGATAGTCCCCTTTTCGCCGACGTGACCGCCTACCAAGGACTTGTCGGATGTTTCCAATGGCTAGCATCATGCACTAGACCAGACATCAGTTTCACCGCCTCGTTCTTAGCACGAGAACTCACCAAACCCACCGACGCCCACATGCAACTCGCTCTCCGGACCGCTTCGTACCTGAAGGCGACGCGCGCATACGCGCTTGTTATCGGTGGTGGGGACGACCTAACGCTCCGGGGCTATGTTGACGCGGATTGGGCCGGGTGCATCGCTACGAGGCGTTCTACGACAGGGTATGTCTTTCAGTTGAATGGCGGTGCAATCGTATGGAGCTCGAGGCGTCAACCTACGGTGGCGTGCTCGACCGTAGAGGCGGAGTATGTCGCTGCGGCAGAGGCGGCGCGGGAAGCGATGTGGTTGCGCAACCTGATGGGCGAGATGGGACAGAAGCAGCAATCAGCAACGATCGTACATTGCGATAACAAGGGATCCATTCGGCTGGCCCTGAACCCGGGTACTCACCAGCGAACCAAACACATCGACATCAAACACCACTTTATCCGAGAGGCCATCGAACTCGGCACCATCGACTTGCAGTACATCCGATCGGCGGAACAGCGGGCGGATATCTTGACAAAGGCGTTGCAGCGACCTCGGCATTTGGAGAACGCGAGGGAGTTGGGATTGGAAGACCTGAGGGATTAGGGGGAGTAGAGGATTAGGGAGCAGGCGAGTAAAGCTCGAGGGGGAGTGTTGAATCTAGACGCGCTTAGTCAGGAAACGCGCTTTGGTTAAGCGGGAAAAGTTCCCGCGTCCCTACTTAGCGAGCTTGACTCGAACCTGTATCTTGCTATAGACCTGTTGGGCCAAGGCTATCTACTGAGATCCTTGGCTTAACAGCTGAGTGTAGACTGGTATACAATAAAGGCTATCTACTGAGATCCTTGGCTTAACAGACTCGACAGAGGCGTGGACTGGCGAGATTGTACATCGCACGAGACGAATGGTTCTGGCGTCATTTCCGGCATTGCTGTTCATCAGTGGCTCGGTCGACGTGATGTTGTACTGCAGTAGAGAGTGAAGTTTCAGAGACTAGTAAGTGAAGGAGAAACGATCCGACGACTGACCAAAATTCCGGCGTGTCAAGATCTACCGTAATGTCACGACGAATAATCCAGACCGCCGTATCCAGGAGTGTTCCGCCGAGGCCGATGTTGTTTGGCGTATATCCCTTTGCGCGCCGACAAGAACTCGAGGCAAGAATGGCTACGACAGGGGGATTGCCAGGATTCAAGGTAAGACTAACACTTATTCACTAAGCGTGACTCTGTTTGAAACGCCATCCCTGGATAGGGGATTCGATCGAAGCAACCGGCAAAGATAAACAAGCTGCCGTGTTTGACTACTGGATGGAAGTTGTGAGGTGATAGACAAAGCTATCCCGCTTCTGCGAAGGCAAACAGGCTGCTCAGCCCACATGGTACGGTCCCTCCGATCCCTGCTCAAGGTTTTGCACCGTTGATGTCCTCGTCCGCTCCAACGTCGCGTAGAATTCATGATCAGCTGTTTGCCTCGTTGGATCTCTGTCTTCCTGCGTGCGACCTCAAGCACCGTTCCAAGCGTTATGTGGGGTACAACAGTCGGAGGAGGAGACTTTGGTCTCTTGCGAACAAATTTCAACATCTATACAGTCGCGTACAGTCAGCTTCTCCGGTCCGACAACGAGTGCTCGATGTTTCGCTTCCTTTTGGTTGAGCTTGACGATACGGCCTGTACAGGCTTCTGCCGGATGGAGACGTTCGGAAGAGAAAACATGTTGCGCCAGCAGTATGACCTCAACTGGGTAAGCGCAAGCTACACTCCCCTTGGGTCTATGCATAAGTCTACCAGGCCTATGGCGAACTGGGCGACGTTCCAGCCATGCCGCAATATTACGGTTATGCGATCATCATTTACACTTCTTGACACAAGGGTACACCTTCGAACGATACAACACCTTTCCCCCCAACGGCCGTTCCTGCGAGACATCGAGCACGATCTCACTCCCGTCCCGTCTCGGATATACATCTCCCACAAGCTGGATACCACTCCTGGTCCTTGTCGTCATCCGCAGCAATTCTGTTGGATAGCGATCACCGATGTAGCCTTTCCGATATGCCGGGGTCACGCCGGACCACAGGATCGCCATTTCCTCCGCAGCAGTCGTGAATGACTTTTGGGCCGCGACGCAAGACCAGTCCTCTTTCTCGGAGACGAGGTCGAGGTGGATGGAGAGACGCGGGATCGGCTTGTGGATCACGATGTTCGGATCTATTCGAGCGGTTGGGCATTAGTGACCTGTCCTCCGAAAGCGGACGATGCGAACTCACTCTCTTCAGCATCGTGGAAAGCTGTTCAGGGGAAACATTCGCAAGGCAGAGCGTGACTGGTTCCGGTCCGTCGCCCTTTCCGCTTGGCGTCCTGAGATCCGGACTTTGCAGGAACATGACAACCTCCTCCATCGTACCCATCGTCGCCGGCGAATCGTCTCGCGCATGAATTCGTATCGATAGCTGCGAGGGCGATGCGATACGGTACCGCTGGACCCGTCCCGAGGCCGGACCTTTGGCTATGCCTCCGGTTTGTCGGATGCGTACGGATGTGATGTCGGGAATCCGATGCTTCGAATGCGGTATTGCGCGCCGGTCCGGGTGCAGAGCTCGAACGCGGACCGTCGTGAGGAGATCGTGCAGAATCGGAGCTTGAACAGTTCCGTGCAACTCGAGCAGACAGACTTCCTTGGGCATTGATCCACTCGGTATTTCCCATTCGAGGTGAAGCTGAAGGTTGGGGAACATCGTGCGCAGGAAGTGAACGTTTGGGTCGTCGTCCGTCCATCCAAGTCTGCGAGCGATCCTTTCGAGTCGTTTGACGTGGTCTTTGCGCAGCAATAGGAATCTGGCACGTAAAGCATGAGTATCATAACGGGTTTCGGATCTGGTAACACGTACTTGGTATATCTCCATCTTGCAACTCCTGCCTCGAACGCACTCTTCTGCAGCCAACTCGCGCCATCGGGCCCGGCATCGTGTTCAAAGACAACAGTCTCATAAAGTGTCGAATGCGTGATCGCATGGAAGTCGCGACTGGCAATGTTCATGCTGGCGAGGGATTCGAATGCGTGACTTCCGGCCAGGAATCCGGCAATGATGGCTACGACGGCGGGAGACAGCGATCGTTCCTGATTAGAGGGAGAGATTTGCGGAGAGTCAGCTGGTGCTTCAAGAGCCACTGTTCAATGGGTCGCTTACGATTGAAGCCGGGGCACCGTTGCTTGAGGCAGTTGCACTCGTTTCCGCCGACGAGGGCATCGTCACTTCTCCCAGAACCAAGGGCTTCGTGGTGTTGGTGTGATCGGGGTCATCGAGGGAACGGTGGGATTGTGCCGCCTTCGATATAGGTGACGCAAGAGCCGCGCTGTGCAGATGTCGTTCGTCGACAGCGGTACAGCGCGAATCCACAAACAGGTCCTCCTGGTCCTCTTGTATTGGCGTACTCTCGCATTGCTGGTCGCCGGAAAGGACTACGACGTCCCCTTCACCGTGATTCGTCCAGTCGGGGTACCATCCCAAATCCCTTGTCGGCCGTCCAGAATCTCCTGTCACCGCTTCCACCCGTGGATCTCCAGTCGTGTCCGCAGTGCCGCTGGTCTTCCCCAATCGATCAGCGCGGAACGTCGCGGCGCACAAGTGGTTCTTGAGATGCTCGATCTTGACGCGCGACGCCATCTGTCCGGCGAATAGCTCGGCGATCCTTCTATCGCGCGCAGCGAGTTCCGCAGTAAGGAAGTTTGCCTTTTCCTCCAGCGCTTGCCGCGCGGTGATTTCTTGCTGTAGGCGCATCTCTGCTGAATTGGGTTGCCGTTGCGGAGAGAGCAAAGCCAGTCGAGCACGATACAGTTCCGCCTTGGCGCCGTTGAGCTCTTCCTTCAAGCGTTTCGTGTCGGATTCAGAATTGGAGAGTCCGGCGTTTACCGTCACGATGCCTTGTGGGACGTCTTGGTGTTTCGGTCGGTAAGATCGGGGTACAGTTCCCCCTCGCGCCTCGTCCTCCATCATATCGGCAGCGCCAAGCGTCTCATCCACCGAGTCGACATCCGCAAGCTCATCGAAGCGTCGATGCAGGTCCTCATACTCCCGCTTTGCAGCATTCGCGCCGTTGACGTATCGATTCTGCAACGCCGCCAACTGCGCATCCAGCGACCCGCAGACACCGAGGAGGCCGGCCTCTCTTGCGTGTGCGGTAATGGTGAACGACTTGATCCGTTTCGCTTGATCGATAAACATGGCGCTGGCACGCGCGATCATCTGGTCCTTTTCCGTCCCTGCGTCCTTGAGGGCTTGTATCTCGTCCCTCAGCGCGTCGATCTCGGCCGTATGCTGCGGATCCCGCAGCTCATTCCCGTAGTGGAGGGTGGAAGGTCGTCCGAGCGACATCGTGAGGCGTCGGTTCTCCTCCCGTAATCCGTCGATGGTTGCTTGGGGATCCGACAGGCCGGCATTCGCATACGCTTCGCACCTTCGTTCGAGTTCCGCGCTCCGTCCGCGCATCGTCTCCGCCGCTTCCTCCGCCTTCGCGAGTTCCGTCTTCAGCCGTTCGACGTGGCCGCCCATCGCGGCATGTTCCCCCCTCATGACCGCTTCATTCCGCTGCGCGACCGTCTTCATATCCTCCCACATGCGACACTCTTTCCCCCACGCCTTGTTCTCCTTCTGCAGACGGGCGATGGTTTGGCCCTGGTCGAGGGAGACCTTGGTCAGGTCTTGGATCTGGCGTCGGAGGCCGTGGGCGTGCGCGGCGGCGTCGGTGTCTCGTTCCGCTTGGCGGTGACGTAGGTGGGTGTTGGTGTCCTGCGTCATTCGCGCGTCGGCTTTCATCCGTATCAACATCCCGCGCAGCTGTTTGTTTTCCGCGTCGAGCGTTGCCGTTCCGACGGAGGATGATGTGTTCGGCATGGGTGCGGATGGAGGGTAGAAGGTCCGAGGTGCGATTCTCGGTGCCGTCGTCGGAGTTAGCGACGGTCCAGGATGAACATTATACACGAAGGAAGACGGTCGATAGGAGGTCGAGTCCGAAGCGAGTCTGCTCGATGGGCCGAGATGATGGGTGAGCGGGACGGGCGTGTACGTCAGTCCGGATGGGTGCAGTTGTTCCACGTCGCACGAGATGAAGGGTTCGGGATTCATCTTGGGTACGAGGGATGCAGGTGGATCTGAGAGATTCCAGAGGGGTCAGACTGGGACGCGAACGATATGCGCGGGACTAACGATCTTTGTTGTGCGCGGGAATGACAACGACGGCCTGCAGATGCCGAGCTGGTGATACGGACGAGGGAGGTAGGACGTCGTTGATGAGACTTCCTTCGTGAGGACACGAGTAAGGATTCTCCTTCAAGGCTTCTCCGTCAGATAGAAGCCTCGAGGCCTCGATCGCCGCACCGCGAATAACAGCGAATAGCGGCTCATGAGATGGCCTGGAACGTTATTTTCAGCTGCAGCCTCGGATTGAAGACTCTTCACGACTCACTGAATCCCTCGTCTCCTCGCCCTGTCACTCATTGATCCGTATGCCCATCATTGCAGCGGACAACGCCGAGATCCGTCGGCTGCACCGACGCCGGCCGGTTTTGTAGGCGGCTTTCCCCTGGCTTGTCGGGGGATGGAGCATCGGAGACGATGTTGTCGATTCTGGAGACATGATTCCGGAAGCCGGTGGCGTGTAGTCGTTCTTTGAAGGTTTTCTGTAGCAGGAAGAGCAAAGAAAGGGTCGACAAGTGAAAACAAGACGAAAGCGGCGGTGGAAAACGGTTTGTTTACTTTGTCAAATTTCCCGGAGATGACGCGTTCGGGCGAGGGAAGAGGGGAGGAGGACTTGCTCTTCATCATCATTCCCATTCCATAACCAGTCCGTACCTATCTCACGCAAGACTAGAAGCCTTCTCCGTATACTCAGCAGGGCCCCTCGGAAATCACAAGGGAACTTAGGCTGACACACGCCTCCGGCCTGTGTACGACGGGAAACAGAGACCGGTCAATGTTCGTCCGGATCGAAGACCGATAACAGCGCGGACTGCAGACAAGGACTCGCTCGAACTGACGGAGGCGGAGATGTCCATCAGTAGGTATCGACTTGAACAGTAAGACATCCTTCTTGCGCATGTGCTAATGCCTTCGTTTCCAGGTCCAATCTTGCCACTTATATCGTCGAAGGCTCCGACAATGTTATCGTCGCTTCAAGCTCTCGATCCCTCCGACAGGCCATCCCCTTGGTGTCCATGCAGAGGGATCATCGGATGTGCAGTGTTGGAAAAGGAGGACGAAAGGTGAAGGGTAGAAAGTCATCCGGAGACACAGTAAACACGTGCGTTACCTCTCTCTCGAATGACCCTTTCGTCGTTGACCGATGATTCTCGTATCGTCCTCCAGGTCAAGGCCGTGCCTTCGGGAACGTTGAGCGTGATACATCCCGACGGACTGCTGTCACTGCGCAGGAGTCATCCCAAGCATACTTTATCAGCTCGATCAGGACGGTCAAACAATAACGGGACACCATCGACTTCGGGCCGTCGGCTCTGGTGCGTCCCACGACCCCGCGAGACTCGCCCAGGCGCAAGGTAGAGCACTTCATCGGTCTCGGGAGTGATGCCGACGCGTATGTCATGTGCGTATCACAGCCGCGCAGCGTATCCTAACGACATTCTACATCAGGAATCTAGACGTGAATCCATTGCTGGTAATCGAGGCTGCGAATCTCAACCGTGTGATACGAGTGCGGCTCGCGTGTTTGCCCCAAGCCCCCGGCGGAAATCGGTTCTGGGATCAATGTAGGAACGTTGACGGGTTCCGGGAAGAAGGACTGTGAAGGAGAAGGCTGTGAGTTCCGCGTTTTCACGCTGCAGTCTCATGCTCTTGCTAAACCGCTGGTATATTCCAGATTGATGCAATACGCCGTAGTTCATCGCATATAAACGGTAACTCACAGCGTACAACATGAACCGTTCGGTTCTCGGCAACATATGAACGACAAGGGCAGGACGATTGTGGCACGACTCCGAATCAGTGTTATGGGATAGGCGTATCGGGTAAGTTGGGAGCGAGTCGGGAGCCGGTTCGTTCAGCCTTTTGATCCTGACTCCTGTTTTTACAGCTCGGGAGCCCATCTGACTCATCCGGGGAGGGCCACGGGGGATTCCTTCGATGCGGTATTGGCAAGGATCCGACTATTTCGGTGAGTGTGATCCTTGTCTCCATGTACGGGTGGGCTTATCAATCCTGCACATAGTGTCGCATCTCGCGACATACGTATCATACAAAGTGCAAACGAGCAAGCAGAAGATCGAATCAACGTGAAAGATGGCCTCGGACCGCGATTCGTAGACAGAGCGTCCACGACCTTGGCTGGGCGGTGCTTTGCATCTTCATACATCAACAGACGTATGCCTTGTTCATCTACATGGAATAGTACTATACAATACGCTATTTCGTGTCTTTCCGATAACGTGCCAAGCACGCTGTGTCGCCCTCACGAGGTCAACGTCCTACACGTACACGATGTATCACTTTTTCTTCCTCTGGAACGGGTTCATGCCTTCCTTGACTTCCTTGGCTTTCCTCAGAATGTACGCCGCGACAGTCTCATCGTCAGAGGAGGAGAGATCCATTTGACTCACTTCAGACACCCCGGGCTCCACTGCGGAGGTCGCGGACGTCGCGGAGGTGATTTGGGTGAGTCTTGATGGCGGGTCGAGAGGCAGCTGTTCGTGGGAGAAGTACCGTCGAAGCTCTTCGTCCATTGTCGAGTTCTGCGTCGGAGGAGACTTGGGAAACGTTTGCGATCGCTGGCTCTGACTAGCCGTCGCCGTCGCGGATCCGTGGGAAAAGGGTTTTGGGAGAGTCGCCAGTTCCTGGACTGACGGTCTCCGGACAAATTTACCGCGCATATCGGTTTCGGAAATGACCCTCCTGAGTCTGCTGAGTGATCTCTTTTTGCGGGGTTTCCCATGTTCATTTTCTGTCGTCGCAGCTGTCGTCGCCTCTGCTCGCGGGGCAGACCGCCCAAATCGGTTTGACTTCTGCCCCTTCTTGACAGGCGTGTGGGGCATAGCAGTGGAAAATTCTTCTGCAGTAGCCTCACGCACTGGGTGTGTTGACTTGGATAAGAGATCCGCAAGGAGGCTCCAGAAGGTAATTTATGATAAGTTGGATAAAACTAGGGATAAGGGAAGGGCTCTCTACCTGCACATTGGCTAAATACGCATTCAGCTTGAGGTAACCATCCAGATTCTACCATGCCTCCTTTGGGCGCTCTTTTGACGCTTCACCCCTCGTGTTTGGCTTTGTAGCCAGGCGCACAGGACGTCCACTTCATATGAAGAAATGCCCAGACGTGCTGGCAGAGTTGAATGTTATCCTGTCCAAATCCGTGAATTTTGCCACGACGACTCCTTTCGATCCGATTGCGCCTCCTATCGATGATGCGGGTTTCAAAATGTTGTTGTTCTTTCCGTATTGTGATGTCGCTGTTTGATCTTGTCTTCGACGTTACGTTTCACCATATCTCCGACGAGCTCAACGCTGGATTCTCTAGGCGTCCGACACCTTCCACACCGACAGGTAACAGCCAGTTGAGCCCATCAAACGGCACATGCTTTGGACAAGGCGCAGCGAGTATCAAGACTTCATCACCTGTCTCTTCTACTTCTTCAACGTAAGTGTTGGTCTGAATCGGGAGCAGTGTCAGCTACTGACTGATGAACGTGGCTCCGCTCAGACCACCTCACGTGGCTTCTTTCACTCAAGCAGCAATTCGTGCGGAGCAACCGTCAAGTATGGACTACTCCGGCACGACCTACGATTCCCCCGATCTCCTTTCGCAAGCACTCGCCGATTACGAACATCTAAGCACTCAGAACGAACTACTGGTGATCGAATTGGGTATGCGGGAACAAGAGCACCTTGCGTTCCGGGAAAGACACGTCGCGTGTGATGAGGAGTTGAAGCAGTTACACGAGGAGGGAGAGAGGTTGGAACGGGAACTGAAGGAGTTGGGAATTGTGGAGGAGTGTGAGGTCGTGGTATGTACCGTATTTGCTGAAAGCGTTCGAGCGACAAGTTCATTCTGCACTGTTGCAGGATAAGGAGTTGAGCGTACGACCAAGCTCAACCGAAGGGGCCACGGATCGTACGCATATCGTCCGGTCTTGTTAGCTGTCTGTGTTGATCTTCGTCATTCCTAGTACCCGCCCAGGACACTAAACCTGTCACATTCGACACTTCTCCTCCAATACAACAAAAGCGACAGCTGCGCCAAGGCCAACCGAGCGTTCCAGCTGATCCGCCATCGTCGACTCCTATCGAATGTGGTCCAAGCGACAAGAGAATCTCCCTACCTTCCATGCAGCCTCCGCTGGACGGGGAAGCCTTCTACCGCTGCTTAATGTTTCGGCGTACTCTACCTGAATGGCATCTTCGTCTTCTCCACAGCCATCAAGGGGTACTCACACGTCACCGTCCTCATTACCCTGCTACTCAAGAAGGATGTTCCCTCGTTTGGGAAACCGCTGATTCCCTGGCCTCGCGAGGCCTCATGGCCGCCTTCACCTTCGCACCTATCCTTCGCCACTGCGATCTCTCCCGGCCGGTGGTGCTCGAATGCGAGGCATCCGATTTCGCCATCCCTGGTGTGTTGTCGCACCATAATCCCGGCGGTTTGCTGCAGCCGATCGATACGGTGACTGTCCATTCCGACCATCACGAACCTCCAGTACTTCCCAACGTCCAAAATCTTCAACCATCGCCAAGCTCGCTGGATGTTACTACAATCCGGATTAGACTTCGAGTTCCTAAATCGACCAGAGTCAGCGATGGGCAAACCGGTCGCCCTCAGCCGACTGATGACTCGCCAGGAGGGAAGTGATTACATATATTATAGTTTATACATTAATCCATCGTGTGGCCCAATGCCTACTTGTCTGCATGAAGGGGATTCGCGTGAAGCGTCACGTTTCAGGAAGAAGCAAGTTTACGTGACGTGGTGAAGTCCCATGAAGGCTTCACGCAAACAGTTTGGCTTGGGACAGCAGATTGTTCATCGTTCATGTGAGGCTGGTAGCGGTGTAGGAGGCAAGAGATGGCAGTGATGCAGTGAGGAGGTGAGAAGATACGAGGCAAAGGTATGAAGCGATATTGGATCGAGATGGGGGAGGTGGAAGGTGAATGCCTTGCAATTTACAAGCACGGCAACGCACCTAATGGCTCAGTGTGACTACCCAGCGGAGGCCTGCAAAGCTGGTTGGATTATCAGTGGACGAGCACTGGTCGAGCGTCCGGTGCCCCCGGGGCCAAGTAGGACCTGTCTTGACAGTCCTCTGCAAGCTACGTGGCGCTTCGATTGACGCTCTGGGAACGCAGTCAGCGTCGTGTATCCAGATCCGACGCTAGTTTAGCAGAGCAACACCTTGATGGTCGCCATCCGTACATCCCGACACTTCGGAAGCTCTTCAATATTCAATACATGAAATCACGTCGATCCTTGCTCGTGCCGAATTCATGCCGCGCGTTGCTAGGAGGTCGAAGGGTCGCCGTGGGTAGTATACTTTCGCTAGCGGAGGAAGGGGCTGAGAGCGTCAGGTCAGAGTCTGCAGCGGAAGAGCGAGGTGCAGCGGAAGAGCGAGGTAAGGGAGCGAGGGCTATAGCCTCTGGAGCACGAAATCCGCTCGCCAAATGGAACTTATGGCTCGGAAAACGAATGACAGGCTCGCAATCTTCAGCTGCTTCGTGATCGAGTTATGGTTAAGCCATACTGTATGCTGAGATGTCCGTGCTCAATGACGTCACTCTGGTCTGTCGGATTGGATCTGTCATAATCTGGCGAAGGATTCGCCTGCGCGAATGGAAGAAAAAGCATGAAATGACACCGATGTATACGATGGTACGATGCGCCTGGGGTACACGACTGTACAAGTCCGCCGTGCATGCAAGACGATTATATCAAGCGCACTTCAACCCCACCAACGCACAGCGAATCCGGCACACCTCGATCAATTGCAACAAAACAAGCCGGATCTTTACTCTGATTGCGATTGTCGTAGGTGAAAGTGCCACCGCCGATACCATTATCGAATCCGACACGTATTCACCAGAAAAGCGGTGCAAGCGGATGAAGAAGGTCATAAAGTTGCTGCCTTGTAAGCCTGAGGGAGGTCGCTTGATTGAGGCGCAGGATGAGTTCGGTGCAATCAAGGCGGGACTCCGGTGTGAAGCGGCGACGAACGGGAAGAAAAGGAGGAGATGTGTTGACCTGTCTTTGCGGGGCAGCCTCGCACCGCACTCACAGATTCGATGCATATCGTTGCTCCTTTGCCAGAGACCCCGCTCACGTACAAAGTCGGCGGGTCGTACGTTCTTGATGCCCTTCAAGGATAGACACGCCGATCATCCCATCTCGCCGTCCAGAACGATTCTCGAAACCTTCCTGCATCCTCCGACACAGCGAGGCTTCATAAGTTATAGAAAATAGCCAAAGAGACCCCACCGACATTGAGCATTGCAAGAAGGCTTCTATTCACGACGTCTGCCGGCATCTCGCGCACTAAATCGTACAATTCCTGCTGCACAAACCGACCTGACCATCTGCACGGCGGCAATCGATAGATTGAAGCAGGATTGTGTTCGCTTACGGGTGGCTAAATCCGGACGTCGTGTGCTTTGACTTTTCCAAGCATGTGACCGAGATTTGTGACCAGGTTCGATTTCAGCGTACATTCAGATCAAAGAAAGAGCAAGGTCAACCGATGCTAGGGCGTCTTCGACACCCGGTTTTTGTTCTTGGATGGAGTGCTCATATCCGCGAGCGCATATAGTCGGCTGAGGAGTTTCAGTATCTGTTCTCGACGTACTTGGTCCTCAGGAATGGGGCAAGGGATTGGACCCTTATTGCCACCTGGCAAGGACAGAACAATGCTAATAGAATGTGGCTATGCGTTCGAACCACGTGATCAGTAAGGATAATGAGCGTATACCGAAGTTGCCATATGATCTTTTCCTAAGCACGATATTACAAGAGTAGCAAAAGGTGTAGGAAGCTAGCTATATATACTTGTCAGAATACATGGCGAATCTAGGTTGACGCAGCAGCGCGCCCGGATCGTCTCTTCGTTTGTTAGAGGTCGAAAACTTGACTGCGATTTTGTTGGGCTCGGGCTTCGGTGCCGATGAAGTGGTATTTGCAATGGTCGCCAGTTTTGCCATTGCTCATATTCGTCATCGATCCAGCTTATCCGCCTCTTCCTCTTTCGTATTTCCCTCTTGCGACTATCTCGTCTCGTTGTTTCATCGCCGATATACAAATACCAAAAACATGCGACTTCGTTCTCGTCTCTCGTCTCGATCCGTTTAATAGGCTACGTCAGTGTGAAAGGGAGGACAGAGTAGGACAGGAAGTACAGGGAAGGACAGAGCGCAGGTCTGGTGCGCTTCTGTCACTCCGCAGTGAGTTATGCATCGAGGGACAGGAGTGACATGAACTGACATGTCCTCCGGATGCAAAGGTACTTTTGTCACTTTATGTCACCTTAGTTGTACCCAAGGTTCCCCTAGGGAGCTCTTGGAAAGGTCGCCACTCCCCTACTGGAGTGACAACTATATAAGGGAACCCAAATCTTGTAATAGTTCGCCTCTTTCTTTATGAATCACGCTTTACCTCCTCCCTTCTCCCTCCAAAGCGTCTTGCCTACTTCAAGCCTCTACTGAGTAGCTTCGCCCTCGATATTAGTCCTTCGACTATCAACTTAGCTATATTCAGCATCGCATACCGTTGCCACCTGCGCTTACAACGATCGTGAGGCTGATACCCTGTGACTGGCCCTCAGCAGAAGCCCGTACTGTAGGACGATAGTCGTATCACATCCTATTGCGACTATATACTTACAACGTTGCGTGCGCCTCTTACAGTATTGTCGACCGCGCAGTGGCTTTGAGGCTCGTCACAGTCACTGGGCCTTTCACAGTCGGAGGAGGAGCGCTGTTCTGCCCCGCCTAGGCCTTCGACCAAATCGAGTGCTTGATACGTAAACCAACCCGTTTCGAGAGGCTGGCCCATACAAAACTGAGCAATTCGCGGGCGAACAATTCCCATGTTAGGTGTGCGACTGCCAGCCAAGGAATGTTTGGCCTCTCCCGTCTACAGCTTTACCTTTCTGAAAGAGAAAACAACCAACGTTGATATTGTGACTGATACCGAAGATGGTACTTGCGTTCTCGACCACACTGTTCAAGGGCAAATCGATGGGTCTTTGCACCATTCCTTCGTGCAACTCCTCGACCACATTGTAGATCGATAGTCACGGAGGATTCCGGGCGTAACGTTACGGAGGGGACCGGCTGTTGGGGTTCCGAGGCAAACCGCAATCCAAATCGTGGGTGGTGACCACTCCTCCGTTTTTCCATCTTGGTCGCAGGTCGAGAAGCGAACACACTTGAGCGGCGAGTATGAGATCCCCCATTTTCTGAAAAGTCCTTGATTCGAGGGACGATCGTTGAGTCCCAGAGGTCGTTGAGCTGGGTGCCAAAAATGTCATGCGCGGTTCTGATGCCGGCCTCGAGCAGTCGATCCCCGATAGCCGGCATAGAAAAAGGCTTGTCGTGGAAATCATATCGCCATAGTAGTTCGGAAGGGTCCGGAGACAATCCGTAGTTCGAAAATCGTCTCTCGTACGAAGAGATCAACTCTCCATCAACAGGAGTAGTTCCTGGCGGCTCGAGGGAAGTAGTGTTGCCGAGTCTCTGGCCGGAACGGGGATTGACGAGTGAATCTGGGACAAAGTCCTAGCAGATGGAGCGGAAGACTTGGCGATGTAAGATCGAAGCAGCAGATCGATTTCGTAACAAGTCGTGTCTATCATTGAGATAAAGAACACCGCGCGGTCAGAACAAATACTCGCACCATCCGAAATTACAGCTCGAGCAGCCCGCGGTGCCGAAGGGCAGAGATCACATACCATCAAGGAGTACCGGATAAGTCAAAACGGTCCGCAGTATATCGCCAACCTCTGGAGGCACGTCTACGGGCAGACAACATCAGTGAACCCAGGTCGAAAGCCGTACGTGGAAGGCCAATCTCCGAATTTCTTCTGGGCGACAACTGCTGCGTTGGACTTCATCCTCTGGCGAGCCCGACGGAAATTGACGACGCACTGTCTGGCGGTATCTACGTCTACGACAACAGAAGCCGAGGCACACGCGCATTGCTTTGCTTGTTATGATGGAACGATGGCGATGCGAGGTGGTGGAGTAGATGTTGGCTTGATTGGCCTGCTGCATTTGATGAGACAGTGAGGGCGCGTGTCAGTGGGGCAAAAGCGGGCTTGGGGAGATGACTTGTCTAGGTACCCTGTTGTATTGCTTAGTGTACCGCAGTCCGCCTCGTGTTGGGGCACGTAACGGCCATGATGACCTTGATTTGGACAAGACAGTGACACTTTCCGCTGGACAACCTACGATGTGTTGCAGTCGTTAACATACAAGTGGTTTGAGCATGAAATGGAATATCGACATGTCCAATAGTCGACCAAGAAGCCCTCAGGTCGCTGACGCGAGAAGTCAGCAAGCTACGTAGACATCTGAGCATGAAGGTATACTCACCTGTCTTGCTCATTCCCCGTCCCAAAGTCGATTCCCCTTATGAACTTGAACCCAATCTGACTTTATCTCATCTTTTAGCGCGCTCCAGACGTCGGCTATCTCACTGAAGACGTAACGCGCTCCTAGACGTAGCAGATCCCTTATATACGACCTGGAAGAAGGGACAGCGAGTGAGCGTATATTCAGTGTCGCGAAATGCGGAACGTACCCGAAGCTTCAACGAGACTGGCCGCGTCTAAGCGACCTGCCAACACTGCCTTCTTCACATCACTTTTGGTCAGCAGTGTCACGCCCGAAGACGATATTGTATCGAATCATCTGCCATAGTTACTGGACTAGCAGCTAATACTGAATGGTGAAGAAATTTGACTTGCATCGCTACAAAGGTTGAATTGCATGGATGACACGTTTGAATGTAGACACGCTGAGTTGCAGTGGATGACCGTTCGATTACCCCTCTTTTTCGCGCATCACGAAGGAAACCCTCTTTTGCTTCTGCCTATTCCTTCAAAGTCGCTTTCACACCCCAGGCAATCCAGCGAGAGCGTAATAAGCAAGGCATGTTCATGATCCGACAATCAGACGCAATGCACTCCACTCAACTGAACACACCTCTCCCTACCAAATTCCCGCAGCGAGCGGTTGTGACGAGAAACGACCATCCACACGAGTTTGCAAAGGTGCGTACATCAGATGTCGTCAAATCAATCATCGAGACAACACGCCGCGGTCAACGTGTCACACCACCAAGGCTCAACATCCCAGAAGAGAAAAGCTCCGGACATGCCAGACTCCGGTCCCATCAAGAAACGAAATCCCGCTGCAGTAGCCGACGCGTCGACGCTTGGCAACTGTGATGAGCACGCAGGTACCGTATACAGTTTGAATGACACAGTGTGCGTCTGATACCGGCTCATGGTAGACTCAAATAGTTGAAGATATAGGCGACGATACCCCGATGGTGACACGTCGGCCAGATACGCGCGCCCGTCTCACTGTTCGTGATTCCCGCCGTTCTTGCTTCCTAACACACTTCCCCTTGTCTTTCGTATCTATTCTCTCAGATGGGTCAAGGTCTCGCAAGTCCTCGAGGTCACTCCGATGTCCGAGCGACGGCGGACGGAATACGTCGAGGCGAAGGATCTTACAGGCCGACATCAGGTAGTCCGAAGTGAGCTTCCGCTGTGCTTGTTTGAATGTGCAGGAACGATTGATAATAGCCGACTTGCTGATGACAGAGGCAAAGTTTCCGGGAGTATGGTACGTCGACGCGCATGATCCTCCTCCACCTCGTAGCTCACGGGATTTTTTTACAGGGTGCCGCTGAAAATCGCCGTCGAACACGCGACAATAAGCGACGTTGCGAACGTCGTCGTCCCCATCCTCCGCCTGCAGGGCCTAGTGGGGGCATACACTCAGCAACCGAGGAAGTCCGCTCGACGACCGGAACAATCAGCTAACCAAAATAGAGTGAGGAGTCTCGTGTCCGCTGCAGATCGATACTCATCTGCCTTCTTGAACTGTGGAAACCGATTCCATGCTCGACCGCTCAGCCAGGGATCCTTCGAAGGCTCTCGTGACTGGCGAGCTGGATGAATCTGAACACTGCTCGGTTTCCACTGGCCCGAAGCCGATTTCAGCTGATCAGGCACATCGACTGGACGCGGTACTCTTCCACACCGGGGTTTGCACGATTTCCTGTACCGTCCCGATGCGTACATCGCCCCAAGTTTGTCTGGCGCCGTATCGAATCCCGTATGCGATGCGCTTCTCAACTGGGTCTTTGCTTATCTACAAGTATAGAGGTGCCGCTGTTTCTATCCGGACAATGACTTACGACTCCCCTCTCGCAGCATTGTGCTTTCTATACCAGTGCGGCTTCCTGGGAGATCATCCTATACGACCAGTATCGTGAGGTAAAACATGATTTGTCCCCTTGAGCTCGCTAACGCAAAACTAACGCCCGTCATTACGAGTTTGGAAAGTGAAACTAGTCAATGGGCTGCATCAGGAACTCGTGGACCTTCTATCTAGTCCGCGTTGATACGTGCTCTCCCTCGCGGAGTCTATTGGGCATCTTCGAAAGCGCATCGCATCCAGGTGAGGATCACTGATTTTGGTGTTCCTGACCTTACCTTCTAGCATGGGTCGACAACATACATGAAGGCCGGTACCTCCTCGGATACCGCCTTTCGTGACCGCGCCTACGTCGGGCAGGCAACCAGTTACGTCACTGAACATGCCTCTCGACTTGGTCTCAACAGGCGCGGTGCCGAGCTTCAGCGCGCCCACAGCTCAGCTGAGCAAGGAAACATCAAGGATCGCCCCGACGCCTACGAAGCGGTTGGCCGGGCCGGGAGTTTACCGGATGGTGTTGGTTTTTTTTTTTCCTTCATAGTCGTCGGCCGTAGCAGTCAGCTACAGGTCGACGACGGGCCGTCAACTGCGTCTTAGCAGAGGCCTTTTTCACAAGAATTCTCGGCGCCGGCTCGTTCGGTGAGCCGGTTTACCGAATTGGGACGCCATGTGTGAGCACTTGTGGCGATGTCGCCGAATGGGGGATGGAAGCCGTGTCTGCAATGCGAGCAGGTTGATCGGGTCTGTATGTTTAGTGAAAGGCACATGCCTGATTCCGCACTCACTGTACGACGGCGAGGCTGCGTATAATTTTGAAGATCGGATGGAAGGAGCCTCTATGCATGTGAAATATGAAGCTGCCAAATGGTCAAAGTGTGTATGAAAACCATTCGCGGGATAAGGGTTACACGTCAAGCTGAGAAAAAAGCGACATGGCCGAAAAGGAAGCGGTCAACTCGAAATCTCAGAAGGTCAGCATGGCTTGCTTGCTGATCCCGATGAGAGTGCAAAGGGGTGTGTATCGGGGTGAAGGCATACTACGAAAGGCCCCAGTGAAATGTCTATTTCGCTTCGGAAGGCAAATCATCGCTGTCTAGAGATATAATGCAAGCAATGTACAGTTACATGCGTGCCCGACATTCCGAACTTTGGAGTAGAGGGTCAAGGCGAGGACTTTAAAAGTTTAACGTGGAAGATAGCCTTGCAATTGAGCGTGATTAACTAGTATATTCGCAAAGGGCGCGGCACGCTATATATAGCTATACATAGCGATCTGTTGTACCAGTCCCTCGTACCACTGAACGACCACGTCGTCAGATCTCACAGTCGCTTAAAAATGCCGTGTGGTGTTGTGATTCCGGTGTCGAAAAGATGATCCCCGTTGGAGAGGGATCGTCGTGGAGATCGCATCGCCACAATAGTTCCGGATGGTTAGGAGATTATGCGTAGTACCAAAATCATCTCTCGTACGCAGAGATCAACTCCCCGTCAACAGGGATCGTTCCTGGAGGAGTGTTGGAGTCATAGGGACGTAGTATTCCCGTGTCCCTCGCCGGAACCAGCGTCGATGTCGCAAGCGAGTGGTCACTCCTGCCTCGCAGTATAGCACTGCCGTTATAGAGGGTACTATAACAAGCGACATACCTTTATTACTCAAGACAGGACGCAGATATATACCGAAGTGGAAGACGGAAGGGTAGCTAGTCCTGAGAAAGTCTTGCACTCAAGGTAGCTTCGGCATTGAGAGTGAATCAAAGGGTAATTCAATAGACATGAAGCTATTGCAAAGGGCTTAGAGCCCGCTATATATACATATCCTGGAACGAAGAAAAGCTCAGCCTGACGCTGGTGCAAAGGTTTGTCCTTAGGGCGAACGTTTGGACCAAGTGCAAAGTTTTGAACCGTGTGTCAAAACTTTGGACCGTGTGTCAAATGTTTGAAGTGTGTGTCATACCTTTGAACTGTGTGTCAAGCGTATGAGCTGTGTGTCAGGCGTTTGAACTGGCTTCGGGCACGAAACAGGCTATGAAGAGGTTTGGCAGAGCTAGGTTTGAGTTACTACTGTACTGGATGTCATAAGGAAACATTGTTAGGTAACAGTCTTACAAGCATCTTTCCAAGTGGTTACTATACTATTACGCCAGCTTCTTACAGTTGACGTGTGGACCCCCGATAACTGTCAAGGAGAAGGAGCGGAAGATTTGGCGAAGTAAGATGGAAGAAGCGTGTACATTTTGTAGCAGGTTGTGGCTATTATTGAGACAAAAACACCGGATGGTCAGAATAAGTTGTTCCACCAACCGTAAGATCCCTGTTTCCCTTGCAGCTTCCACTACAGCGGGGAGGCTTTTTTTTTGCTCTGAGACTGAATTACTAGTGTCGCGTGTCATAAACAGTACTCTACCGTTTGATCCATCTGTCTGTATGACGGCACGGATGTCGTCCTTCGCTCTCCGTCTCTGTATCATTATTTGTCACTGTATTTGATTCGCCTTCGCCTTACAAGTCTGCTCCTATCGGCCGCATCTTTCGGACATTGCCTCTTTCGGGCATTGCACCTTTCGGGCATCGTTCGTTTCGGGCATCGATCATCTCGGGCATTGTTCGTCTCTCGGGCATCGTACAGGTCGGGCGTCGTACAAGTCGGGCATCGTAAATGTCGGGCATTGTACATGTCGGGCACTGCACCATTCGGCGTCTGCTGCCCTTAGCTAGCGATGAATCGAGTTGACACCATTTTCCACCATTCTCTTGTCTATAAAAGGCAAGGGTTTTGACCCTCGCCACAGTTGTACTTTTATCTTGCTCAGAGCAAGATCATATGTATTAGATCATCACGTGTTTACATACACCTTGGTCTCCGTGGTTCGATCCCACATCATAGTTATTCTGATCTGTCTTCTGGAGGTCGGTGTCCAACGCCAAGTCTCTCACTCATTCATTCCTGACATCGCGTCTGCAAAGAAATCGCCTGTTTTGTCAATCTCAAATTAGGACTGGCAGGATGAGGGAGTATAGTCTGACTTGTCACCACTGAAAGAGGGAAGGACACGCTGCTATGTCTCCTCTCTCACTCTTGCAACAACATCACTGGGGTAGTAACCCACCTCGTAGACCCGTAGAGGTAAGATTCTCGAGAAGCCCAGCCACCTCGACCCTGGAGCCAAACGTAGATATGACATAGAGCCAGTAGCGAGCCAGTACCGCTCACAAGCACTTGCTGAGATATTCATCGCGCGTCGGGAGGACGGCCTTTGCACATCCGAGACATCATTGCTCGTCGGGGTACTGCATAATATTGTTCGTTGCATGGGTGTAATTCTGGCCCGAAAGCTCAGCAACATCCGAAGTCGAGCGCATCGCCGTAAATATACACCCTGAATCACTACATCCCAGTCTATCGAACGAGCTGTCAAGCCTGCATGTTCCTCCACGACGGATTCGCGGAGAATTCTCAAATCTTTACTGTCGGCCTGACTCTTTGTGACGAGCCATCCTCTTATGAAAGATACAATATGAAAACTGATCGACATCCGACCCGTAGGTCAGGCCTTCACTCTACCCTGCAACATTGTCGCGGGCCAAGGTTTTCCTTACGAGAACATCAGAGACGACGCCCGTCGTAAGGGATCTTTTCCCGCTTTGGTATTATCTGCGTTACTGAGTGGACTTATATTCTGTACTGAGGCTTCAATCGTTTGACTCGGCCTGCCCCTCCAGCAGGATTCAAACTTTCTAGCGAAAGTTGTAAGCTTGGCAATTTCCCAGCGAATATTCTGCTATCAGTAGAAGCTGCAAAACTCCAGCGAAACTTGTGATTTCTAGCGAAGCCTAATGTCCTCAACGGGACTTGAACTGCTCGGCGAGACTTCGACTTTCCAACGGATCTTCATATTTTCAGCGAAGCTTCGCAAGCATCCTGGCTCCTCGTCGGTCGCCACCCTCGCTGGGACAGATATATATAGGCGCCATCTTGGTTCAGTTGTAATCGAGACGCTCAGAGGAAGCAGCCTCAACATCATTTCGATTCACGAAGCTACCCCGAGTGCAAGGCTTCTCGCGACTAGCTACCCTCGTCTTCCATTCTGGTTGTGTGCCTCCACGTCCCAGGATAGCTATATAGCTAGATATAGCATGCCGCGCCCTTTGCGAACATACTGGTTAGTCACGCTCACTCTTTCTGCATGAAGTGGGTCTGCCCTATCATGGGGTTGCACCTCCAACGTCGCATATCGTTAACTCAGTCACCATGACAACTCGCCTCTCAAGCCATACGGACAAAGTCACATCACTCGTAGCTGACAAAATCGGAGCCTCCGCCGAATAATCAGAAAGTGATGTTGCACATCGGTATTCAGGATTATCTCGCCGTATGCAGACAACGCTACGCCGGAGACTAGTGACCTAACATGGAGTCACTACGATTGTGGAGAGAAGTTCATATGCTCTGGGGAAGTCCGTGGGTGAGGTACAGTCGGTATCGGGAGGAGGGAGCGGCGGAGAGGGTGTTGATGGTCGCTATTGATGCTTGTCCAGGACCCTATCTTGTTATTCACAATGCTGACGCCCGGTCCATGTACCTCTTTGGAAGGATGAATGAAGATACGCGTGGTTGAGGCAGTCTCTCGCCGTGGGGTGATGGAGCGCAAGGTCCTGAAATATAGATCAAATTATAAGCATGTGGCACTATGTACGTGGCCTGGTGGTGCACAGACCAAAGGTAGACTAGACGTTATGAGATTTTATGTCTCCGCGAGGAGATCAATCGACACTCTGTTGAATGTGCGAATCCAACGTGCGTGTGTATAGCGTGGAATGTTGCAACACCCCTAATGGATGCCGTAACGACTCATTTGAGCCATTCATCTGGTCCCGAAAGGCAGAACGGCAGATAGCTATTGGTCAGTCCACAATGCAGTTCGTCTCGTGGCAGACTGCCTCTTGGGGATTGCGATTCATCGAGTTATCTAGTGGTCACGATGTCACGGACGGGTCTGGATCAGCTGATACCTAAAAGTCAGGTGATGCTTGCTAGGACCTAAGTCATTATGACACACGATGTGCATGCTAACCGGCTTCATGTCCCTACTTTTACGATCAGGCTCCCGTAATCGATGATGAGATTTCGCGTGACTAAGTACTCCATTCGCACGCGCAATCAGGTGATGTCCGTCACTGCACAGTATGGACTTCCTGATGGGGTCCAAGTCGAAGCACCTTTTACGACCCGGATGATCACGCCCATCGCTTCTTCCTTTCAACCCATTACTCTTCTCCCTTCATTCCTCTCGAGCGTAAACGCTCCAATTCGTTCTGCTTCAGCTATTCATATCATTTCAGCGATGGCGAACAGCCAAAATATGAAATCACAACTTACGAGCGAGGGAACTGCACCAGTGGCCGGATGCGGGCATCAACATTCGGGCGGCAGAGGCGGATAAGACTGTAAGCGCGGGCAGCCACATTGGGCGCGGCTTATGCTGCATATGTCTACTTCACCATGTGCTTGCGGGAATCTCTCCCACTTCGTACATTTCTGCCTTCGATCCACCATCAGCCTGGAACGAATTCCTTTCTTTATAGTCTTCGAAGCCTGGTGCAGCTTCCCCTCCCATGAGACCATGGCGTCTACCTCCGGAAATCATCTGATAGTATGCGAGCACCCCGTCGACCAGAGCGACTTCGGTTCTTTCTTCTCGATGAGTCTTTTGTGCCAGGCGATACATACGTCTATCATCGCCAAGGTATTGGAATTCACCTTTTTTAGGATTCAAGGTGACATTGACATACTCCCTGGAAGCGATGCATGTCGAAGGTGCGTGATTCTGGAAACTTCGGACATCACACCAAATACACCCCGAGAAAATAGAAAATACGGAAGCTTCTTCGGCTGACTATCAGCGCTTCCGGGTATTCAACCCTCATCGCAGAACCAACATCAGATGTCCAGAACGCTTTGACGCTAGTCTATTTCGCCGCCAAACTTCTATCAAGCTTCAAGGTCCAGGCAGTCACAACTGTCTTTCACAGTGACACATCCTGTGTGACCTATCTCGGGTCAAGGTTTAGGCTTTATTCTGCTGGGTCACAGATTTCCGTCACTTACTTGACACAGTCAAAATGCGCAAATCCCGCATCTAGCCACCAGTCAGGGGAGAAAATCTTGCTCGACCTATCCATTGACGCCTTTTACTTCGAAAAGTCGTTGTGTCCTTTAGATCGTGCAAATGATTTTGCAAAAGATGTCCGTGGACGTCGCGAATTTAGGCCTTGGTGAGATGTACACTGCCGGTGCGGCTCGTTGTGCGGGATCTGCGTACTATGGATTCTCGGCGTGATGAGGGCAGTATTAGGGCTTTATGAAGCGTTTTGGAAGACGACCTGTGGTCGTTGGCGCGTCTATCATTTCATGGCATCAAAGACGTACATGCGGTCAACTTTACCTCTCAGCACACCGACTGTGGTGAGGGCGACAGTATGCTCTACCTCGAACGACAGCGCTGGCAGGGAGTATGCTAGGAAGCCTCGCTCGCCCGCTTGAAGTCTTTGACTCATCGGAGTTCATGGATCCGCTACGGCATCCTCATCTTGACGTTGCGATGAGCACCTAGTCGTCAGACCGGCATACGATTCGACGAGGATTTGTGATTGCGGCGAAAGCGAACGGAGAGCCACGCGAAGTATGTCGGTTTTCGGTTTAGCATGAAGGATGGTTGATCTGTATGAATATCCCATGTTCCAGGTAAGTGGTACAGGAGTACAATGGAGCTACTTACTAGGATAGAGTCGAGTGCCTTTTCGAGATCTTCGCGCTCCGTCCTTCTCATCGAAATGTAGGCCGTGAAGCGTGTCTTCGTCGATTCCGTCGGTTCGCCAGCTTCACATAGGAGTGCTGGGTCCTCGCTAATCTTCCACCGAAACGGGCTTTTAAGCATGTCTAGCAGTATCAGGGTAGTAGAAGGGGCGGCGACCAATGCTTGGTGGGCGAAAGGCGAAGTCGAGGCGGAAAAGGCAGGATCGTAGGTGATGCACTGGTTGAGGGCGCTGAACAGGATGTTTACGAAGGCTTCGGGCTGATAGATGCAGAGGACATCGTGTGAGAGGCGGATAGAAATGAAACGGTTTCGGCGCCAGTCTTGATCTCTGCAAAACGGTTCGGGTGGAGGCAACCCTCGGATGGACCTTGGCAAAGGATCCATGGAGTATATCGTAGGCATACATTGTCTTCATTATTCGCATGGCGTCAGACAGGAAGAATTGATGGGGGTTGGGCGTTGTTTCTGGAGGGGCCAAACGAAGTTTTTCCGGATTATCTGTCATCGGTATGTTTTCTCCTCATGTTGCGGAGCAGACGATCCGTAGCATTGACGGCATGTGTAGGAGAGCTCACGGTTTCCGCTGTGCAAACAAAGTCACATCACCTGCTGTCGACAGGCTCGGAGCCGTCGCTGAACGAATGCAAAGCGCTGTGGAACAGATATATCCCTGCCTACTTGGCGGAAAGCAGATGCCATTATGACGGGAACCACTTCAATAACAAGCGGGTCAAACGATTAATCCAGAGATACGCCGCTAGTCGATAAGAGGGTGACACCCTGTATCTAAAGTGCAACGGAACGGAGCCGGTCTTGGCGATCGTCATCGATGCGAACCCAGGACGCAATTTGGTCGTCTACAAGGATGACGTGCAGTCTACGCATAGCCCGAAGAAGTTGGCCATTCGAGTGTTTGGGGTGAAACAATTTCACGCGACCATTGAGTGTCACGGACGGGTGTGATATTGACCTGGAAGTCAACGCTTGGAGTTGACACGGACATCAGAGAAGGGGTAGGATGATGACTAAGGCTGATAGACGAAGGTGGACTTGAACCACTTGACTACTGCACATGATTTATAGCTTTGACATACGAACTAGCTCTGAAGAGCAAAACGGAACACAAAAGGGGGAATACTGTCTGAAGGCTCGCTATATATATCTAGCAGGCTAACGAGCGTTTGAAGAGGAAGAAACAATACTCGTACTAGTATTTCGATTGTAAATACTCTAATTGACGCGTGACACTCATCACGTGCGTAATGAAGGCCACTGATGGTGGACATGACGTCCAGTCGTGTAAGCCGAAGACACATAATCAGCTGATGTACTGACATCAGTGCACGCCTACGCGTCAGGTGGCGCTGACCGAGTCTTCAGTTTTTCATGACAACTCATCATAAATTTGAACTTCTGATGACTGTTCGAGGGAATGAAGATACGCCTATCGAGAAGGTGGGGGCTCCTTCACCAGGGCACAGTTACACGGTATATCAATTTTTTGACCAGGCGCCATCGACACGACAGAATCCGTCATCCTCGCACTGCCCTTCAAGATGACAGCGAATCCCCTCCCTGTTTGACACGAAAGTAGGCATACCACAAGCGGAGGAGGCAAGGCCAGCCGGATAGTATCTGATTTCATCCGGGATCGTTTCGCGTGCGCCCGCAGCCGATCGGACCTTATCTTTGAGCTACTCCGCACGACATCCATTACTGAAGGTGAATGTAAAGGCCGAGTCAAACGACGCATGCAAAGTGAGATACAGGATGTCGTGGGGGACAGGTCGATTCTTGCTTAGCAAAGCAAAGTAGCCGCTGTATAGGAAAGTATCATAAGCCATGCACAGTCGCTAACGAGCCTGACGATTGAAATCTTGGAGTAGAGGACTACGGTTAACATCTTTAGGAGTCTAGCGCTTAAGATGGCTTGATGATTGCAGGTGAATCATACGCATACTCACGAAGGGCAGAAAGATCGCCACATATAGCTGTATATAGTTATCTGGGGAGATTTGGATATGCAATAAGAACGGAGTGCATGACTTGATCATCGAGGATAAACGAGCAAGGGCTAACCGATAACTGCAAGGACGCGTAATGAGTACAGGGAATCAGGTAATGTCCGCCGATAGCACCGGTCTGAGCTTTCCAATAGAGTGCAAGTTGATGCATCTTCTACGACCGGCTGATGTTGAATTCGAGATTCTGCAATCTTCACCCCCCCCCCTCGCTTCTTGCATCCACCCCAACCCCCAATCCTCTTGTCCTCCTCCTCACCACTTTATAAGCTCTTCAGCGTTCGGCTTCGGATCACTCAAACGCCACCAGGAATGGCGATCATCCAGGAAGTCAGATCACAACCTACGAGCGAGGTAGTTGCAGTAGTCAGCCGGATCAGGCATCAACAAGATCCAGCTGGAGAGGCAGTTGAGACCGTAAGTGCGCGAAAACCCCAGATCTGATGTCTGGCGCAGATGACTTGTACTCCATCTGTCGACTTCTCCCTCATCATGTACGTGCGGACTTGTCTCCGACCCCGTACATTCCTGCCTTCGATCGGGCTATCAGCTTCGAACAAAACTCTTGTCTCATCGCCTTCGGACTCCAGGTATATCTCCCTCTCCCGGGACACCATGCCGTTTACCTTCAAAGAACATTTGCATGGTATGCGATCACCTCGTCGACCAAGGCGAGTTCGATTCCTGCGTCTCTATCAGTCTCTTGTGCCAGGCGGTACATACGGCCATCATCGCCAAGCTATGGGAATTCGCGTTTTTCCGGATGCAAGGTGACGGTGCCATATTCCCTGGAAGCGATGAATGTCAACGGGGCCTTGAGTCTGCAAACTTTCGGAACCATGCCGAGTACGTCTAGACGCGACACGGAAGCCGTCCGCTGACTCTCTGCGCTTGCAGGTACGTAACCCTCATCACAGAACCAACACCAGACGTCCAAGACGCTTCAGAGCTAGTCTATTCCGCCGCCAAACTCTTACCGAGCTGCAAGGCCCAGGCGGTCACAGTTGTTTTTGGAAAGTATCGCATTCTCGGTGATCTATCTGTGGTCAGGGTGTACCCTTCATTCGAACCTGGTCACAAATCTCGGTCACTTGCTTGACACAGTCAAAATGCACGAATCCCGCATCTAGCCACCCGTCAGCGGAGAAAGTCATGCTTCGATCTATCCATTGACGCCTTGCAGATCGGAAAATCGGCGTGTCCTTCAAATTGTGCGAATGCTTTTGCGATGGATGTCCGGAAACGTGGCGAATTGAGGCCTTGGTGTGATGTTCACTGTCCGTGTGGGTCGTCCGGCGAAAGATATGGACTATGGATTCTCGGTGTTATGGGGGCTGTGGAAGCGTCTTATGAAGCGTTTTGGACGAGCTGTGGTCGTTCACGCGTCTATCCTTGGGAGGGCATCAAGGACGTCCGAGTTCTGTCCGAATAGCATGGCCACAACATCATCATGCACCTCCAGGTCTCGCTTCCCGTTGGGAGAGACGGCTCGAGACGTCTTTGTCGGTTGATGATCTGGGGAAACGAGAATGTTAGAAACCAGTGTAGAACGGCCAAGGGTCTCGCTCAGCTCGGGAACTTACTGAAAAACTTGAGCTCGAAAGAACCGACCGTGATGCTCATTCGAGGAGGTACCCCGATGGCTGTGGGCAAGGATCCTGAAGATTTCATATTCTGCAAGCGGCCGGCTTTATCTTTGAGCACACGGACTGTGGTGAAGGCGAAAAAATGCATCAAATCCGTGTATACAACGCAGGCTATTCAGGTGATGCTTGCTGGGAACTAAGTCATTCATAATTTCCCGCCTTTTCAGCTTTTGACTTCTCCGACGTCTTAAATTTGTCAACATTCCGGGCGAGCGATTAGCCATCGACTACCCCGCTTCCTACGCGATGCTCAATGCTGCACCACTGCCTTGTCGCACTTGATGGGGCCAGTTACCGCTTTCATTCTCATCGTCGGTAGATGCTCAATGCATCGTAGGGATCAGTGTGCATCACAGGATGCCAATATGGTAGACGCGCTGACTGGAGGGTACAGGTAGCTCCTCAGGCCACCGTCGTCTCCGCCAGACTCTCCTTTATCAACTTCACCGAGTTACGCATTGCTCTTGCATGTCCCCATAGTCTGCAATCCGACACTCGGTCGAGAGACCCCAGGAGAGGTCAACATTCTGGAGGCATCAGCTACTTTGGGAGGCATCACTTTAGGGGGGCATCAGCTCCGAAAATGACGTGGTTGAGGCTCGCAGCTGCTCTCTACCTATCATCTCTCTACCTATCATGAGCACTATGACATTGAACACCCGACACATCCTAATCATGGGATACCCTCCTCAACCTAGAGATTGGCGGGACTGGTTCTACCGGACACGTCTAGGTGTCCAGCGCGTGTAATCCGTTGATGCTATCGATGGACAAAACTTTTGCTGACCTCGAAAGAGGATTTCATGTCGGTTGAGATGGTCCAGTCTCTCGTATCACATAGGGTTTATCGATATATCGTGTGAGTATGTGTCACATCTGGAAGTACTAGTGTAGCTGTACTCGGTCGGAGTGACCACAGTAAGTGGCAAGCGAGCAGATGTTCGGGAAACACAGTCGGGAGGGGGAGGTGGGACCAGTGTCCGATTTATCTGGGAAACTGACGGGTAATTCGAACCTTCGTCTCTCTCATGTTTTAACTAAAGTGCGGATCTTAGACATTCCATGTCTTTCGAGCTGTTTTAGAAACTGATGCCTCCCTAAAGTGATGCCTCCCAAAGTGAGTGCTGCCTTCAAAAAGTTGACCCCCAGGAGAGGCTTGTGTCAAAACCTCAGCACTTCGTTCCACTTTCTGCGCTTTGTATCCGCCAAGTCAGCTAGCGCGCAGAATGTTCGGAGCAGGAAAGTACTATAAAACTTATAAAGAAGTGATATAGCGAAGAGGGGGGCTGAATAGTTCTCAAAGATACTCCCGATATATGCACCGCCTTGTTTTGGTACTTGGTCGGAGGGCAATGCGTCGGGAAGACAAGCGATAAGCATCTCTAGCAAGTCGAACGGTAACGAAAGTTGTATTTGCTTGCAAGGAGTAATTGATCATGTCTGGCCGAATACCTTTATACAGAATCTGAATCCATCGCTTACCTAATTTTTCCGACGCCTTCACCCTCTGCCTCCCCGCGATGACTGAGTTCTGATAGCAGAAAATATAAGGGTTCTAGCATAAAGGGGGATTGGGGACTGGGAAAAGGAACTCCGTTGAGAAAGGGGACGGAATCAACAGATCACATGTTTGCAGCGGAGGGCTCACGCCTCCGAGAAAGGAGGAGTAGGACCCATGTCTCCTATGCCGAGGTCGATATTATTATTCTGTCGTGGATATATGATGATAGGCTTTTACATATTCGGAGACTGCTACCGCGTCATAATTCATAGCAAGACCACTCTGGCTAATCTTAGTAGCCTCACTTCATCCTCATATCGACGGCGCTTCTAAAACAAGTCTCATCAGTGTGCAACGCTTATAACAACCTCGCGCTGAACTCTCGCCATGGGTTCTCAGTCATATCTTCGCTCGCACAGACAGCAACCGGAATCTCAGGGGAAGGCAAAACCTGCAGATCGCGGGATCGATTATCGCGAAGAGAAGGAACGCAAGAAGGAAGCGGAGGCCCGGGTCAAGGACAGCCTTGACGTTCAACTGTTGGAACAGGCAATTCGGAGAGTGGTGTCAGGCGAACCACCGTTCGACGACCAAAATGCCGATGACAGGCTTATCGACTGGTTGAAATACGAAGGCAAGGGTCTACGTAGCGTACACTTCGAGGCGGAGCAGGGAGAATCGGACCCAGTGACGCGCTGGGGTCCTCTCGATATTGGATCTTGGCTCAAGGATATAACAGAGAGCTTGTGGTCCAGGAGCATACCTAGTCGAGAGCAGCCGAGAGAATATACCAGCCCCGACATCGACATCCATAACCCTTCTGATGCCAGTCTCAGCCACACATCCCCGCACACTGCAACGTCTTGGGCGCAATTGCTCTCGCAATTGGATGCCAAATATCAGTCAACACGAACAGGGTCTGCTGAATCGACTTGTACTGAGCATAGCTCAGCCCGAGCGGTATAATTACCGAATAAGGCGGTCCGCGCTATGCTCCACCGACTTACATGGCGTTGTAGAAGAGCTTGTTGTATTTTGACCCTGCTTGCAGCCATGTCACGGAGAAGTAATTCCATCCATGCGGCGCTCGCCCGTGAGCTGGCTTTGGGAAGATAGGTGTGGATCGGTATTCGCACTCGTTACCGAAGTTGAAGTATGATGTCAAAACCACGTTGGAGTCTTCAGATAGTCAGTCGGTTGGCTGCGCCTTATCGCCTTGATTTGGAGCAATCATGCAAGAGTACACAAATGATCATGATTACTCACCCGGCCGGGCAAAGTCGAGGCCAATCCAGAGTAGAGGCTCGTGATGTTATAAGAGACTCTGTTGAACAGATTTTTACGTAAAGGGTTGAAGATGATCCGAAGAAAGAAACCTTGATTGACGTTCGCTGACATTCACTGCAATAATCTCACCTTTGACCATGTGCTAATGTTATTCCCCTGAAGTAACTCTCATGTTGTATGCAAGTAGCGACTCAACGCACTCTAGTTTGAATTTGCATAGTAAGCAGGTATCCCATGTTGCACCCGAGCAGCTGCCTGTGTCGAAGTTGTGGACGGGTCGCTGTATGACCAAGTAGCCAGTACCACTTGATCGTTGCGACTTAGTCCCGCCTCTCTTAATGCTTTCCTTCTACTTCCACGATGCTCCAGAGACTTCTGATGGGCATGAGAGCAAGTGGCATGACTTACCGGCTGTGGGCAGTACTCAAGCCACAGATGACGTAAGCTATGTCACGCGACAAAACCTTTGTCAAGTACAGACAGAACCTCTATTATCGGTGACACGACTTCTGTCACTTGCGAATGAGCTTCTGTTGCATCCTACTATCGCGCATGTAGCAAACATAGCCTCTGTCTCTTCTGTAGAGCGGATTCACTTCCGCCCCTGGTGATAGGTAGCCTTGGCAAACGCTCATACTCGCCAACCATCCGATTTGTCTAGATAAGGAAGGCCAAGTTGTGCCCTTGTACGGCTCATGGCTATGAAATCACAGTTGACCTCAGCCTAGTATCTAGCGGTAGTCCCTGCCTATACTCCTCTTTCCCCTCCTCCTCTTCTACTCTATATTCACATCAAGTCGTGATAAGCATAATACTTCACTCTTCAACATCAAAGATCCAGCACTGTAGTCCTCAGTCGCGCTGAAATTCTCACATCATCCGCCTATAGACTGCAATCTCTTTGCGTCCCTTACATTCATCGTGTATGATGAGGATGCACTTCCAGTGCGGTTGGAAGCAAGCTGAATAGTGACTGCAAAAGAATCTAAGACAATTAAGGAGCTGCTTAAGAGAAACCTGCCGGCTTCAAGTGGCGTGTCGACTTGGAATGCCATTGATATCGACCGTTGTCCCGCCTGTTGGCCCGAGTGGAATGGAACGGTCTCCGCCATCGCTCAGTACCCTGGAAACAAGCATCACGCGCTACTACAGCTCTGGACCTTCCATCCTGACGGACAAATGTATCAATTAGTTCACGAGTCTCGGCAAGTCTTTCCGGACAAGTCTTTGGACAAGGGACCAGTGGCAACATGCTCAGGAGGAGGTCTTCGAAGGACCAGACCATCCGGCAATTATGCGACGCAATTGCTCAACCGCGGCATACGAGTTGAGAAACCTTTTCACTGCCATGCTACCCCCTCACTGACCCTCAATAAAATCTCACTACAAGATTCGTCATAATAGCTTTCAAACGTCTTACCTCGGTCAGCGTTCAGAGATATCTTCGTCACTGACTTTACTCGCTTTGGTCGCACGTTTCCTCTGAGTAGAGGACTCGTTTGCTCGTCTACTTGGATTCTCATTCAGTGGCCCTGGAGAGTCTCTCGTAGGTGGCCATTTGAGGAAACACTCGTTTACTCGGCTACTTGCTTGCTCGCCGAATGATTTGTTCTGCACTTGCACCTCTCGCTGAGGGGTCCATTCGTTTTGCTGGCTTCGCTACTGAGAGCCTCTCTGACTTTCAGATAACTATATATAGCGGGCATCCAGCCCTTTGTGATGGACAGTATGGTTATTATTCACCCTTTGATTCAACCTCAATTTCAAAGCTACCTTCAATGATCAACTCTTCTAGTTTTGCACTTTAGGTATTCACAAATGCCTTTGCTCCTCACCAAGTGGGATCATAACCTCAGATCCAGCTCTATTACGGCTACGCCTCAAAGTCTGTGATGTACGTCCAATTTTGGAATCGACCACGGTTCATGACCTTCGACACCACGGACAGTCACTCTCACTGCATTACAAATCTGTCGATCCTGTCTATGCCATTTAGAAAGCTTCTTCGGCGCCTGGGCCTAAGCAAAAGCATCCGTTCTCTTCCTGTGGGTATTCGCAACTTTTGTCCGACTTTTGTTCTTGCCCTTTCGTCCTTGCCGAGGGATGTGTGGTCCGAGAAGATGTCGGGTCAGCTTGTCACGCTCCCCAGTATGGCGTGTAGAAAAGTGCTGCGAGCTGAATTTGGCGACGAGGAGTATCGGACCTTCCCCGGAGTTGCGGTTCAATGGAAGAGAAGTCTAGCATGACGTGGAGAACTGGTAGTGTGATAGATTAGTACAATGCCCCGAGAACTCATGGCTAACGACACGCCGACCCCTCCTCGTTTCGCAGAAGATGTGGTAAATACCACAAACTTTGCGGGAGCATGTACGCTTCAGTATTCCCTTGTCGTGCGACAAATTCACCTTCGAAGTCGTTAGGAAGTAGTGCAGGAATATGTCAGCTTAGCCCTCGAGTCCCGGACGCGACCCGGACCTCTTGTCTCGGTCACCAACTTGTCAGGGTGGATCTCGACGATGAGGATGAGAATCGTCTTTGGCATCAACGAGTGGTATAATCCGCGCGAGCGGAACTCCATAGATTTCGAAACCAAGGAGAATCGGTACAACCGCTACGGGTCCTCGGTCGACGAGGGCGGTATCGCGGATGGTCGTGGACCGAAGGAATCCTGGATGCGGATTGGTACGTCGAGTACGCTTGCGAGGGCCTGGGAGGAGGATAAGAAGGAATTCTTGTACGAGGGATGGCCGGCGTGGAATATAAAGAATAGGCCGTAGCAGAAGGTGATCTGGCAAAAGATCAATCGCTCGTCGGAAAGTCAGCGATCTGAGCGAGACTTTGCCGCAGACATACAGCTCGTTGGTGCAGTCTGCCGCGACTACTATGTGACTATAACGCGATGAAAGCCAGGACGAGTTATAGTATGCCATTACGTCTGTGAAAGATCAGCCATCCAGGCGTCAGGAGGAGGTCCTCGTTGCATAGTTCCAATGCTATCGTGGGAGAGCTTTTAAAAGTGCGGAAAAGTCTGCGGGATGATAGTGAGAGGAATGCGGCAATTTCGGGGCGGTCACACCGCTGTAAAAGGAAACGATGGAAGTTCACGTCTCGTTAAAAGGAGACCATGCATACGTAGCACGTACAATTTTGGGGGTATAAATCTCGGGTTCAGGCAGGTTGGCTGGACAAAGCTTGATCCCCAGCCAGGTCTGCGTCTATGAGAATGTTACACTCCGCCTTCTCGTCTTTCCTTCCAAGACCGTCAGCTGTACATCGGGACTCCCTTTTGCACGGCCACCGAATACAGTGTTCGGCGACGTGACTGGGGACAATCAAGAAGGTCATCATTGTGCATTGCTTAATTGGTCAGATCTGCCAATGGCTGTCACGTTGGGGATTCCGGACGTGATATAGTACCAGCGGTCGACGTGGCAGAGTGACAACCATGCTCAACGGATATTGTACTACGGAGCTGCTTTCCCGCTCGTTGTCTTCTATCGACGTCCGTCTTGTTCGCTTCCAATCGGAAGATCGGTCAGTCGCACTAGCTCTCAACTTCGTCCCCGTTCGGACCCCATCGAGGTTCTCCCCGGGAGATGCCATCCTGATATCCAACAGAACCGTATTTCTGTAGCTTCTTTCCTTTCGGCCCATGCCTTCCTGCTCTTCTCCATCGTCCGATGCGTGAACGTGATGTTACGCGACCGTCCTAACGCATTCAACCCTATGGGCTGTGGATGTGAAGGTGAGATAGCGAGGCCAAGCTTTACAGCGATAGCAGAGATCCCGAGGTGGTCACTGTAGAGTCGACATTGCCGATACAGAGGCAGCTGTACGGTAGATAGACCAACTTGAGCAGATTGTGGCAGTGTTGCTGTGCCAGATTTATGGGCAGTGCTGGCGTCATCGCTGTGTCACAAAGTAAACAGACCTCGATCGACCCCTATCGGTGCCCCATAGCTTCGAAGTCACTCCGTCGAACAGCTGTCTGTGTCGTCAACCGTTCAGCCTTCGACGAGCCAACGCTTCCTCTCGCCACCGCACCAGGAAAGACTATCCAACAGCTCAGCCGCAGATACAGAGGTCCTCATCCGCCGAGTTGATGGTGTGCTCGACGAAGCCCGCACGGTCTCGACCCGATATTCCGTTAGACTATTGATTCTCGGTACGCTCATTGCGACCTTCCGGTTGCCGTTCAGTACTGACGATACTGCAGCTTATCGGACAGAGGCACAGGAACGGCCCGTATCGCGCTCTTGAACCGACAGAGACGTGACGAGGATAACGTGAGATCACCAATCCTTTCCCCTGGTTTGAAATTTCCTCACCGACGGCGTTCGTACAGGAAACCAACAAACAACCCTCAAGCACTGTAACGTGAAACATGAACACTGCGTATCTCGGGGATCAGCTGGAGCGAGCCGTTGTCGAGAAGGGGGCTCTGCATCTTATGGTTCAGCAATTCAAGGAACAGAACCGGGAATTACAACAACGCGTCGCTCTGGCAGAAAAGAAATCGTATCTGGCCGAGTTGGAGAAGCTGAACGTCCGCTTCGTGGAACTTGGAAGGGCAAAGTCGGAGCTCGAATCGCGAATGGTTACTGCTCAACGGGAGAACGACGCGTTCCGAGTGGAAATGATCAAATGCCAGCAAGAGAGATCGGCGCTCCAACGAGCGCACGACGACGCCCGACGACAATTACAGCAAAGCGTCCCCCTCGCCGTATGGGAAACGCGTCCGGCAGAGCTGGAAAGACTGTACGCCCGCGTCGAGGAGCTAGAAAAAGACAAGTCGGACCTGGAATCGAGGATGGGTGCGGTTCAACGGGAAAACGATGGATACCGGGACCTTCGCAATGGACTCCGCGAGGGAGGTATTGAGCGAACGGTCATGTCGGCATTGACCAACCTTCATCGACAATTGACCGACGTCAAAGGAGAGAACTCCGGTCTAAGGGCCGCCCTCGCCATTATCGGACGGGATAGAAACGGGTATGGCAAAGACCCCGTGTCGGCAGAGCAAAAAGGGGTAAAGCACAAACACCAGAGAATTCTCGGAGCGTAGCGCGCTCCCACAACGGCGACGACTCGCGATTGGCGTATCACGGAACGGGTTGATCAAGCAACACACAACGACGAAGTGAAAGGCAGAAGCGGAGAACTGGACCAGGAGGCAGAGGATTTGGAACGTCATTACCAGGATTGGAAACCGTACGGAGGAATATGGAGAGAAGCGCGCAGATGGGGCGAAGGGCGGATGCGAGTTTGCAGCGGGAGCGCGAGGTTTTTGCCTTAGCAAGTAGGTCGGAGCCGACGTCCTCGATACTGTCCCGAAGCTGATTTAATGTGTACAGGACAGCCTATCAAGTGTGCCGTCCGGTATCCGGCTCAAGATCGCAAGGCATTCGTCTGCAGTTACGCTCGGAAGTGATCCGGCAATCTGAACGTGCAACGGGAGTTGGAGGACCGATACACCGCGGGTACCATACGAGACCGTTATCTGGGGCCATTGATTAGAGGAAGACTCGGGAAGATCTGGGATAATTGATTGAGGATACGAGGATTTCCGAGGTGCCACAGGCTATCACACCAAGTGAGTGCAACCGCCTGGGATTCTGGGTGATTACAGATTCGTAGCTGATCTATCGATGCTGTGCTCCATGAAGATCCTTGGTCCAACGTTGGCAAGTGTATGAAGAAATGCATGCTGCGGTTCATGCAGTACTGGAGAATGCGCCCGATGTCAGTCTGGTTGTTTGGACACCGCTACCGAGCGCTTACTGATTACCCAGCTTGGACATGTCGTTTCAAAGCCTTGGCGCGACATACGTGTCAATTCGCAGCTCATCAATGGGAAGAAGAAGGTGCTCACAGATTGGCATGTGCAACCGCATCCCGCTCGACATCCCGAGTGACGACGCAGCGGCGTACAGCTCGATCTCCAAACCTCACAGGACAGCCTCACCTTCCGTTTGCTACCGACGTCAACGACATCGATTGGAACAGCAAGCTTGTCCTTACTCCGGAACGATTGGCGAGGTATTCCTGACGGCTCAACACTGGTGGACACCCTCGTGCATTCCTTTGGCTAGTCGAGAGTAACCTATTATGATTTCAAGAGCCTAGTGCCGATGAGAATGATCGCAAGCCCGAGTGACGGTTCTTTGTTCGCGTGATGAAGTCGATGATAGGGAACCACACAGCATAACAGGCGATAAGAGTTGTAATAGATTTCATAGTTCAGCTAACACTACATGCATACCAAACACAATCACCTCTCTTCCCGTTATGGTGGCATGGCTCGTGAAACGGGCACAAGCGCGTACAACTCACGGCTTTACCTTTCGCCCTACGCCGGTGGCATGCAAAGCGGTCTAGACAAGTGACGCACGGGACATTTGAAGATGGCGCGCTGACAGCGTTTGCACATCGACGCATCTGAAATGGACGGGGCTGTTTGCCGAGGGGATGCGCAGTTCACCGGTAGTATGCGCTGGAAAGATGGGGACAAGTCAGAGAGGACGGAAATGGCACATCTCTACCGCAGGAACCTACCATGCAGCTCCCGCATTCAAACACCAGCGCAAAGACAAGGATACCTTCGCGAAGAAGGCCGTCCGCCATCCTGAGATCGCTGCCGCCCGCTTTCTTGTTTTCGAGTGGGCTCCATAGCGGCTATTCGACAGTGACGGTGGGAGACTAGCTAAGGGACGAATTGGAGTAAGCACGGCAAGGCAAGAGACCGTAGCGTAACTTACCGTTGATGCCAGCGCAGTCCTTTCTGCGATTCCATCGGGAACGGCAAATCGCGTACCCACCCCGCCGTTCCAGTCACTTCCCTACTTCTGCGGCCTCATACGCCGCCACGCTCCTTCTGTGGCTTCAGATGACGGGATGCGACCATGCGGTTTCTGTTCCGGCGATTTGTTGATGCCGATGAGGCAGCTAAGCTGTGCGTCGCTTATGTCGGAGTGTGAGAACTTGACAGCGGCCCGTCCATATGCGGAACGCCTAGAGGTCTGCCTCTCGGACATACACCCTCGGCCCCCGTATCGAAACCTCCTCCTCTGGATTCGCCAACACCGCACTTGGCGTCGACGTTTCCGACGACGCTCCTTCAAGTCCGCGAGGCCCGCTGAAAGGTTCACCGCGTCTAGGCGTGCGCGAAGCGTTGAGATCTTCCAAAGCCTGGGATGCATGGGTTCGAAGGGTGCGTCAAACGCGTGGGCCGATCTTCGCACTTCGCATTCCTCGGCGCGTAGCCATTACGCCGCGTGTATCGATGATCGAACTCCTTGACATTGCGCAGAAAAGGCCTTATGCGGCGGTGTCGCGTCGTGACGGGCAGCAACTGGAAGGACCATCCTCGAATAGCGCGGCCGAATTTAATCACGGATAGTCTGCTCGCTGTAGGGCCGGTGCAGATAGTCCTGAGACAGACCCTACAAGACGAGGCGAAAACGACAAGGAATCAGACTGGAACAAGAGAATGTCGCGCATTACCAATGACCTTACCGAACCGATATAGCAAGCCAGACATTCCCCGCCTCGACTCCACGATCATCCTTCTGCTCCCTGTCACGGTTCCAAGCCCAGGTCCGCTTCTCCTCGCAACGACGGTCTTCCCCACCTTCATCATTTTCGTGTTACGGAGGGTGTATCGAGCGGGACCTGCACTGACACGGGGCATCCCGCTTCTTGATCCGGTCGTCTTGACAAGGTCGCCTCGGTCTTCTTTAATCCTGACGTATTGCCTCGCTTTCCCATCTCAGGGCATCCGCGTCGGGGTTTCCGTCTCTGTCCGCTGGTGTTCGCGGTCCATGTTCGTCTGCGCATCGCCGGAAGATAGGTCCCGAGCGAGTCCCGACGTGTGCTGCCTCGACGCTCCTGCCGTAGACCCGTCTGCCCGACGTTCACGTGCGCATATCAACGCTTCGTCTTGACCAAGACGAGGCAACCGGTCTTCATTCGCGATCGGGGAGGCTCCGGTACACTGTGGGTTATTAGTGGTCAGCGTGAGGAGCGGGGAAAGCAGCGTGACCTTACTCACGATTCATGCGAACATCGATGATCCCTTCGCGGCTTCCGAATCTCGCGACGTCGCCCACGTTCCTTGATCGTCACATCATCCCTTCGTATGCCACTCCAGGCATCCCTTTTCCCTCGTGATACCGCGACGTTGCGTATGGGACGTCCGTCTTGAGGGAAGGCGATGGATGTCGATGGTGAGAAATCTACCGAATGGCAACTGGATGTACGGCGATGTACGTCACTTGTGCGTCTTCGCCGTAGGGACGAAGGCCTCCGGGATGAGTAGGACTCGAGAGCTGTGTGGTGGTACGTGTGAGCATCGGGCTTCGTCCAGACGTCGTTCCAGAGGATACGCACCATATGAAACGTTCGCTACGCTTGTCCCCTCGGCTTCAACCGCCTTTCCTCCACTGCCGGCTCAAATCTCGACGTGTCCTCCTCCATTCCCCATCACCGGGTCCCTGAGATGTTCGACGGGACTTGACATCCGGACAGAAGGTATTCACAGCAACGGACGGCGTGACAGAGACGTGGGATGCGTCGTCGATGCCGGTCTTGCAGCGTTTTCCGAGGGAGGTGGCGGATTAAGGTTGCCGTGCGAGATGTTGAGGGGTGTTGTCGATCGGCTGGGAGATGCTGCCTTCTTCAGATAGGGCGGATGATGCTCACATGGAGCATATCTGTAGGACGGGGGAAGGCGATATACGACAGGATAGATCGCAAGATCGGACGGCTTTGTGGCCTTGAACAATGTAAACAAGCCTCGATCACCCCCGGGTATAGGTATCGCCGTTCGTGCGTCTTGCTGCCATTCATCTCTATACTATATACGACATCGCGTTGGGGACGACTTGGGACGGGAAGGCATCGCTATCGACGCACTCCGCAACTTTCACCTGACCATTGCTGCAGGACTTTACGTCGCGGATTCGGGTCGGCGTTTATTGTCCTTTGAGCGGCGTGCGAATCAAGGTTGGAGAAGGGCATCAAGCATCAAGTGGTTCATCAAGGATCGTATCGAGTAATTGAGGATCGGCAGTTTGACCGGATCACGCTCTCTGTGAGTACATCGTTGTTGTTGCCCAGCCTGTCTGGGTTCTGACTGCAACTCTCCAAATACAGCGTTCCGCCGTTACGTTCCTTTGCGAGTCGTCATCGTACCGGATATCCACCTCCGCATCACACCACTCGTTGGTCACGACGTACCACATCACCAAGCAGCAAAACCCGCCGCTACATAAAAAGGCATCCGTCCGACCACTGCGTTGTCCCCACAATACACCTTCGCTGTCGACGTATTGCGCGTGTCCTAGCGGTGTAAGATACGTTTCGGGAGAGGGAGGGTTAGCTGGCTATCTGGAGATCTATGTAAGTCGGGTATCCGTAGCGCGAGTGCTCTTCGGCTAAGTATAGTGATCAGTCAGGAACCCCAAATCGTGATCTCCTTGAAATACCGACGCCATTATCGGCTTCCGACGACAACGCTACCTCCAATTCGACGACCTGTGGTATCGTCTTGATCTGCCGCGCAGCACTTTATCGATCGACACAGAGATCCATCTCGCGCTGTCTGGGCTGGCTCAACATCCACTCGGTGGCACTCTCTGCTACGAAGCAACGTCTGGCTGGATCACAGGGTTCGGAAGAGAAGATACCGGTCGTAGGAAAGAAAACTTGGAGGGAGGATTCCGGAAGGCAGGCGAGAACGCATCGGGGCAGAGACTAGTGCTAGGCTGTGAGTCGTCTTTGATCCCCCTCTTGATGCACATTAGATATCCACTGACGATCGACTCTTAGGTCATTGGTATACCCCGTACATCACGCGTACAGTTGTACATGGTCAATCGCTACGTATTCGATCACACAAGATTGGGAAACCGTCACTCCATTTCGTCGGCCTCCTCGCGAATACATCTGGCGCGGAACGAATCCTCGTCATAACTCCCTACGTCCTGCAAATATTCCGGGATACCGCAATATCGCTTGCATCACGTACCCTCATCCATATCCTTCGCATCCGTGATCAGGAATGACGACACCTATCCTGATGGATGAAGGGTACCGCCGCAAGATCGATCAGGTGACGGAACAGTTCGCGACGGTCACGCGGCATCTACAAGCGGAGAATAAGCGGCTCACGGGGGAACGGGATAGTCTCGGTGCGGAACTGCGACACCTCCAAACGACGTCAATGTCTCCAGCAATAGATGTAACCCCGATCTACGCCGAACGCGAAGCTCGATGGCAGATGCACCTCGCCAAAGTGACAGCCGAGAAGGAAGCGTACATCTGTACGTCTCGCACCTCAAGCAGGAGGCGGCGCAGCACCGTCAACACGCAGAAGCGCTCCGCGCGAAACTGCTCAGGAAAGAGGAAACGTTACAAGAGGACGCGAGGAGTGCGGTAGCGGCCCAGGTTGTAGAGGAGAGGAACGCCTTGAACAGTGAACGTGCGAGCTTGTCTGCGGAGCGGGATGCATGGGCGCAGGAGAAGATGGCGCTCTCTGCCAGGGTAGAACAGCTGCAGGCGCAGCTGGAGACGGAAGGAAAGCGGTACCGTAACACGCTGGAACAGCTACGAGAGGAGAACGCCATGGTTATGTCGAGCCGAGACGAGTGGAAACGGAAGGCCGAGGATGCGGACGAGTTGGTGGATGTGATTGTGAGGGAGCATTGTGGGTGCAAGGAAGCGCTTGAAGGGCAGAGGGAGGAGACTTTACGCCTACGTATAGAGGTGGATAGGCTACAGCGGAGGATTGTAGAGGCCGAATCGCACGTAATCGAGTTGCGGACCCTTCGAGACGAATCGGAACAACATCGTTTATCCCACGCCGACGCCTCAAGCCAGCTCGCCGACGCTCGCGCAGCGCTCAAGCGCGAGCAAACGGCCCGACAGGAGATATCGGCCGAGGTGGAACGTCTGAACAAGGTACACGCGGACGATCAAAGGGAGCTGGACGATGCCGAGCTCTTATCCAAGTGGGTCCGGGGAGAGTTAGGGAGGATGGAGAAGAGGGAAGACGAGGCGCGGAAGGAGGTGCTGGTGTTGCAGGATAGGGTGGAGGGATTACAGACGCAGGTCACGCGAATCAGGGAGGAAACAGTCGAGGTGAGTCGCACTATCGTGGATCGGTTTTCGACGTTGAATCGCGCAATGGGATATGCTGCAGCGTGCTCCACCAACGCCAGAATCCGCGCCAGATCCTGCGATTCAAGCGGAGAAGTTGAACGAGATGGGGAAGACTATACATAAATTACAAATGGAACTCAAGGACATGCGTGCGGACGGTATGCGCAAGCAAGTCAAGATCAACGTAATGCAAGGGGACAATCAGTCTCTTCGCTCCGCGCTCGCTGGATGCCGGGACACCCTTCAAGCATACGAGGGGCAATACCAGGCCCTGCAGGTGGAGGCTTCCGCCCTCTTTGCCGAACGCAATCATCTACTCGCAAGAGCGGGACGCCGGATTGGCCGCAGCAGAAGAAGAAAACTCATCTCACGCCCGGGCGGAAACGATCTCGGAAGAGCTGGAGGCGACTCGGCTGCTGGTGGAAGACGGAGAAAGGGAGCGAGAGAGACTGTCCGCGGAAGTGGCGGTGCTCGCAGGAGGCCAAGATGAAGTCGACGCTAGCCGACCTTCATCGGTTCTTGCCCAGAAGGCGGATCGAACGAGAGCTCTTGGGGACCGAGCTTGCCCCGATTTTGTTGAGCTTTCGGGCCATACGGGTAGATGCTTATCGTTGTCTGTTGCGAAATGTCAGTATCTACCTGGGCATCAAGCCATCAATCAACCCTTTCTCACTTTTCCTCTTGTAGCTTGAAGACATCATATTAGGTGTCTCTTACGATGTCCGTATCGCTGCAACTCTGGTTCACACCAAGCAAGAGGATGCCCAAAACCCCGTTGCCACGGCCGACCTCCTTCATCGAGAGTTGCCAGCGACTATCAAGGCCCTTACGACAATCGCGCCTCGAATACCGGTCGATTTCCTCAACAAACGGGACCCTAGCGGCAGGGGCTATTTGCCGCTCCTCCGCCTGGTGGCGAATACGAAAGACGACATGCGCCTAGAATGCACTGTGGCACTTTCTCCGAATGATGTTGGAGATCTAATCGCCGAGGTCAGGGCGACAGATAAAGTCGGTCGGGCAGTCGAGTTGCCCAACAGTCCTTATCCTTCGACACATCCCACTGGCGATCAGCGAGTGGGACCGTAGGGAAACGTGTACTCCGGTTATACATATAGCGCGTGGTATGCGAAGCAAGACAAGATTGGCCCTAAAGAAGTCGTGAATGCGGATCAATACGCTTAACTGACAGCGTGGGAGAAGGGCGAAGAAAGTCGCGCCAGCTGTGAGGGACGGGTTAGACTTCGCAATGTAAGCAGATCTCCTACGGGGATTGGCCGGAATGGAAGGAAGATGAGAGGCCGGTGCAAAGAGTGATTTGGCAGAAGATATACCACCCGTTGCAAAGTGACAGTCCCGTGTCAGTGCATGCGGAAGGGCCGTCCATGCCACGCAGAGTGTCTTGAGACGAGGATCTGCAGGGTAATGGTCCCGCGGTTCAGTATGGTCCCGGACCATGCTCCAGTGATGTACGACACTGGACCTTACTTCGTTAAGCGCGATACGGCGGCATCAGCGGAGGCAGCGCGTGCCCATCTTTGCGTGGCGTCCGCATGCGGTAACCTTAGGTCTGGTTGCCATTTGCGATACGCAGGACGGCGATAGGCACTCGAAGTACCCGCGATCAAGCACAAAGCTTCGCGGACTTTGTAATTGCATTTGCAGTTGTCTCTGCTGATAGGCCTCCAGCAGCGAGTGCGACCGTCTGCTCAATTGCTTCGCTTCCAGAGACAACAATGATAACCGTCAACGACAATGCTAGAAATCTGCCAAATTCGCAATGATAATCTGCCTACGCCCCGGAGCTACGAAACTGGAATTCTCCTGCTACGACTAAGGCGCCAGGCGGGAGATACGCCACAATTCCTAGCCGCCCCATTCTCAGGTTCTCCGAGCCGTTGCCACCCAGAATCAACATAAACGCTGGCTCGTAATCTTTGATGATTCTGACAAAGCCGCGTGGAGTCGGAGCGGCACTCAGATATGCTTGTTCGTAGTCGGCTTTGAGTGCTCGGAAAGCCCGCGTCGCCTGCTGAGCTGTTAGGAGAAACGGCGGCTGGGGGATTTCGGCGGTCCCCAAAGGTCTGGAATAGCGGATTTCCAACTTGGTGAAAACGAAGTGGTGGTTCTTCGATAATGCTTGTGCGAACTATGGTTTCCCGCAGCGAAATATGATTACTGAGCCGTCCGTCAAGTGATAGCAGGACGGAAGGTAACACTCACTACTTTGATACACTCCTCTGCGGCTGTATTGCCGCCTTCAGGTACTACCTTTATGCGACTGCGCACTCCCGGTATCCAGCTCAGGTGTCTTTGCGTACGATACAACTCTGCCTCTCGTGGCAAGCTGTCCGTGCGCCAATATCCTTGAGAATAGGATATCATCGCAAGGCAGGTAGGAATCACGGCCGCGATAGGATTTGCGTCTTCGTTGGAGCGACCGATGCAGGAGACGTTGATACACTCGATATGCGCAGCTTTCCGAGGCGCGTAAGGAATCTAGAACATGTGGTTTCGGCGGCGATGGTGGATCCAAATGATAGCGGTATATGCAGCGATACTTCGATCGTTCGCCCTCGCCCATTCAAGGCCTCCCAGAGATACAGATCGTCGACAGAGTTGACTCGATATACGTCTTGAAGGTATATGGCGACTTCGAGCGACGGTGAATTTGAAGGAGAGACCGCGGAGGGATAGCAGTCTTTGCTGAAGGTAATGGCGCGAATCTCGGGGAACCACCGTCCGCCAACGATATGTCGCACCGCATTCGACGGTACTTTCATCTGGGGAAAGACATGCGGGAAATTCTCGAGCGACAGTCCATGCAACTCCATGTCGAGGAACCTAGGCGGAATATCAGTCAAAGAATTGTTGATTAGCGTTCAGAATATCGCAAGAAAGCCCGAACGGGGACACCGATTGGGTAGCAGTCATCCGTTTCAGATGGGGACTTACCTGATGTGCATACCTCCGCGACTCAATATCACCCGTTTCCAGTCCTCTCCGCTCAAGTAGTTCTCCAAGGGTCTCTTCACCTTCAGACGCACCGTCCTCCACAGCGTTGCGAGCGTTACATCGAGAACGACCATGGAGCAGATGTTTAGATTGGCGACGGTTCCGAACTGATAGTCATCGATTAGGATCTTGGCGATGTGGTCAAGGACGTCGAGGGAGAGTTTGAGCTGGCCCTGAAATGAGACACGAGAGAAGAGAAGAGTCAGCATCAGCGCTCTTTCGCGGGGTGTCCATCTTCGACGAGGCCTTACGGAGACCATGACGAGTCGAATCGGGAAGGTGTCTGCAAGAGTCATAAACCAGACGGATTCAGCCAACTGGGAAGGTCGCGCAGCTCCTCGCGGATGACTCACGTATTGGCTGAATGCGACGGATGTTGGGTAGACTACGAGTTGAACAGCGTCCGTTATACCTGACCGTACCAACCATGCGGTTCTTGAGCAATAGTATAGCTTTGCCGTCGAGTCGCGGATCTCCTGTCCCCTCGCGCTTGTTTGCTTTCTCTGCCACTTTGCGCTTTTGCGGCGTGCCGTCTCGAAGCCGTCGACGAGTATATTCCGTTGTACCTAAGCTTCTTTGCTTACAACCTAAAGGTCTACCATACATTCAGACGCCCTTCGAGTTGTGGTGTTCCATCCCAACCTCCGTGTCAATACCGCACACTGACGACGAGACCGACCGGCGAAAGATACCGAAACCCATCACACGCGTGTCTGGGGACGATAACACGGACGGGCCTTCAGCACAGCGTGGTCGTTGTCACGTAGATCCGCCACTGACATGTAGCCGGCAGTCAAAACGCATGCAGAGGCGACGTTGGCTAGTTCCGGTTTCGAGTCGCGATGGTGTTTTTGCTCATCCGAGCTGAGATCAAGGGGTGAAAGCACCGTGCAGCAGCGAAGCTGAAAAGGACGGTTGAGTACCTGTGAGCATCATACACAGAGTCGACAACTAGCGATGCTTACCTCGTCATCGTTGAGCCAACAAGGAAAGCCCGATCCAGAGAAGATGATCCCGGAATGCCGTCTGTTTCGGAGTCCTCTGCGGCTTTGCGCCGTACCACTGCGTCTTCATCTCCACCGTGGTCTCGCGAAGTACCGACAAATATCGAAGGACACATAAAACGTATGACAAAGTTGTACTTTGCAGTGAAACCGTCCACGGTAAAGCACGGACAGAATGGCAATCTGGCGATGTCCAATGGTAGTAAGGGTTTGTGATGGTCGAGTGACCTATACGTACCGGATCAGTCGAAACGTTCCGCTCAAGAGCGATCTCCTTACCTGCGCAAAAGCACATACATCCGCAAGGAATCTTGTATGCCGTATCATGAGAAGACCAGCAGATGGCGAATAGAAACCGGCGGTTGTCGGTGTTGCAAAGTTCGATATCTTTGGGTGTTGTTTCGACGGTGCGGTGCGGCGAGGTCGGAGAGCGATACATCGAAGATAGATCCCATAGGGTACCGCTTCACGGCAGATCGATGATGAAGCCGTCTGACGCGGACATACCGGAACAAGACTCGGTACCTGTTGTCGTCCGCTACATCCGTGTGCCTTCTTGCTGTATGATGCGATCCCAGTTTCGAGGTGATCGTTGGCGAGCTCGAGGCATGTCCAACCCTCGTCGTCCCCGCAGCGGTGTCCCGGCCATGCAGAGCGGCGTCGACTCCACCGCGAACTCCTGCGCCCTCGTTATCTCCTCGCCCTCCTCGGCCTTCTATGCATCTATCACCCCTGCATCTCAGCGATCGTTCCTGGTTCGTAAAACGATCCGATTGACGAGGTCGATTTGGTTTTCTGGCCTTTGTATGCCGTGCCATGGCTCTGCCGGATTCCCACGTTTCTTCAAGTTGCTTCGCCGGCTGCTCGTTGCAGATCCCGCTGCGTCTTCTCCTGCGGACGACTAGATTCGGACGTTCTAGACGCCGCGGTTGTTCCGTTTTTCTGCCGTATCGCCGTCCTTGGTTCTCCTCCAGGTGTACGCGGCACGTATCAACGCATGTCCTCGGCCCAGGCGAGGAATCCGGTGGTTACCCGTGTCGGGGCTGGCCCATGGTGCTGTAGCCTGTCGATGTTCAGCCGCTGATTAACAAATGAGAGCGCGAAACCTGACTCACGCTGGACGCAAGAGAACATGAAATCTCTTGTCTGCGTCTCCTGCTCTTCCAACGTCGCCCTCTCTCTTGGACATTTATTTATTTCCGAGTGAGGCGCCCTATGCGTCGCGTCTCCCGTCGTTGATACCGACTCTTGCGGATGAGGAAGACATCTTGAACCCGGAACGCAAACGCGACGCACATTGGCGGTCGAATGGCGTGGAAGTGCGGTGATGTACCCATCGCACGTCGGGCTTGATCCCCCTGAGAGATATAGGGCTTGACAGCTGTGCCGCAATGTTGATGAGCTTCGTACCTCCTCTGAACATCGTTTCCTGCGCAGACGTACCTCACGTAACCTTTGCGACGTCCATTCTCCCACCGCTCCTGTCGACCTGGCCCCACCTTTCCGATGCCCCTCATCGATCCAGCAACCACCCTTCCCGTCTTTCCACATCCTCCGCCCTTCCCTGACTTCCGACGGTGCTTGGATTCCCAACGGAAGGCATCCGCAGATCACTGAAGGTGTAGCGTGGACGAGGTTGACGATGACAGCTTGACGGCGTTTTCGGTGGACGTGATGAGTTGCGGTTGTCAGCAGACATGCGGCGAGTGGTTGACGTGGTTTACAGGGTGTTACCGTGTTCATATATAGTCCCTGTCGGTGTGAGGGAACGATCATGAGGCGTGAAGAAGGAGGATGTGCGATAGCATAGATCGGATGATCGACGGGTTTCTGAAACAAAGCTCGATCACCTTGTGAGCCTTATAATGAGTCGTCTTTATGTAAGGCAGTTTAACTGTTGGACAACTGCTTACTGCATCTGGCCCATCGCCACGCCGTCACTCTCTCATCGCCATCTCCTTCGAACCAGCTCAAAAGGTCTCAGTCTCGCCAGGAAACGGAGTGACCTTGCAACCACCGTTCACTCTGACGCGCAGAACCAGAAATTCGGCGTTCGGGTTGGAACTACAGATCAAGTCAAACAACCGTCCGAATCGAGTCATACGGTCGTGTCGCACGACGAGGGGAGGGGCATCTGGTCATACTCTGGACGATCGCTCTGGAACGTCTGAGTCGTGGTCGTGTGCCAGGCGTGCAGGGGGAAAAGTACGTATCCTTATTCCTCGCGTATCTTGCTTTGTCGAAGACTGATCTCAATTCCTTTCCGCCCAGCATTCATCGAAGTGGCAGCTGCAGAACGTTACAGATCCGACAAGATGAACACTGCGCAGCTGCAAGACCGACTGGAACGTGCCGTGGACGAAAAGGAGGGACTCCATCTTCTGGTCCGACGTCTCAAGCAAGAAAACCGGGAACTGCAACAACGCCATGCGTCGGGCCCGACGTCTCCCAACGGCGCAGGAGTGGCGAATGTGCTAGATCGTACGGCAGAATCCGATGTGAAAACGAAGACTCCGGTGGAAGGAATGCCGTCGGATGTCATGAGGGAGAGAGACACGCTGCGAAACGAAGTCTTCGCCGCACAGCAAGACCGCGGCAGTCTTCAACGAACAGTTCACGACCTCCAACAAGCACTCAACGCCACGATCGTACAGAACCGAACAGCGGAAAAGGAACTCATCGTTCGGGACACGGAGCGGATCAAGTGGGAAGCGGAGCGCAAGAGCTGGCAAGAGGAACGCGCGTCTTGGGAGGTGGAGCGGCGGGAATGGGAGAGGGAGCATACAGCCTGGCTGAAGGAGTACGAGGTGTACGTGAGGGAGCGTATGGATCGGGAAGCGGAACGCATTGGATGGGAAGCGGCGCAGGAGGAATGGGCACGCGAGCGACGTGGTTGGGAGAAGGATGAAGTGGATTGGACGGAAGAGCGACGACGCTTCGTGGCAGAGAAGGAGGAGCTGTCAACGACCAGCCAACGAGCGCAGGAGGAACTGCAACTTGTCACACAACAACTACACGATGCCAACATACGATATAATGCCGAAATTGAAGACTTGCGCGGTACCGTTGATCGGCTGGTACGGGAGAGGGATGATCTGCAGAACAGGGTTGCCGCGGAGAGCTTGGTGAAGCGCGAGGTCGATGCGGGGCCGCGGGACGTACTGGACGCCGTGATACGGGAAAATGATGAACTACGACGGGACCTGACGAGGAGCCAAGACTCATCGACTACGCTTCAACGTCAATTAGACGCATTGCGACAAGAGGTGGGAAAGCTTCAAACCGGAGTCAAGACATTGCCACGCACGCACGATCAACGATTGTACGAACTCCAGGCCTTGAAGACGGAAAGGGACGGACTCGTTGCGGCAGCAGAACACATGAATGCTGCAATGGAACAACTGGCCGAGGAGAAGCGGCCGAAGACTTGCGGAAAAGGGACAAGGACCGAGAAGCGGAGTTCCAAGGGATGGATGCGCTGGCCAGCTGGATGCGCAAAGAGTTACTGCGCAGGGCGCAAGTTATCGAGACCAACAGGCTGCAGCAACGTGTAACACGCACGTCAGCAGCAACTCCGACGCAGATGCAGGCGTGGACTCAGGACCTTGCGGTCGCACGGCAACACATCCAAAGCATGCCGAATCTCTTGCGTGCGCGAGCACCGGAAGCCGCGATATGTCAAAGAAACGATTTGACGAACGACATCGTCCACGGGCCAACGCAGATGGAAGTCTCGGAGTCGATGCAGTCCGCTGGTCTTAGCGGTACAGCACAAGCTGCCGAGCACGCGCCGCTGGAAAGCGTCGCTTCGTCGGAACAAGTCGAACGGCAAGAAAGCGTGAGATTGGCGATATACACGCCTCTTGTGCGGGATGCGGTCTCCAGGCCTCACTTGGTATGTCTGTTGCGCGTATCACAGGGTTACGTTCGCTGAGAAGCTGTCAACAGATGCCGGATGGACCAGCAGGTTCCCTCAGCCCCGAGATACATTCAACAATTGCTGGATTCCTAACCGGGAGTGAGGCCTACGGGTCTCTGGCCAGGTATAATGTCGCCAATCGCTTTCTACATCAGACGACTCTGCTCGTTCTGTATGAAACCCTAATATGGGATGATGAGACGAAGACGTATGGCATCGAGCATGTGGATCTCACTTTGAATTCTGCGTCAGTGCCTTCAGGATGGCGGCACACTCGGTACGTTGTTGCACGGCAGCGGTTACCTTCGAACGAAACTGATCAACTTGACCCGCAGACATCTCTTCTACACGGACAAAAATCGAGTGCAGCTCGGACATTGCAAGGGCGCGCCCCCTCGCCCCAGCCACAAGGAATTCAGGCCATCGGCAACCAATGTAGCATTCCCGAATGCCCGCTTTATTGTTATGTCCCAACCGCCTGCGCCTGGAGAATGCACCTCGGGTGGGAATGCGACGCGGCGTCGCTCTTATGAGCTGACGGTTCTCGACAAAATATCCGCTGCATTGGTTCATCATCTGCTGAAGTCGATACGGCTACGGTATTTGCAGCCCGACAACACATACCAAATGTCGTTAATCAGCAGTGTCGGACTCATACGTCTTGAGCTCGAAGGTCGAATGATTGGCGATGATGCTACTTCCACATACGACGCTCGACATGTTGTCTACCCCATTGATCCTTAGCCCCTCCTCGTCCTGATGCAGGTTGACAGCCCCACTTGGAGTTGACACGGACTACGGAGACGGGAGAGGATATCCACTAACCCTGAGGAAGAAGGTGGACTTGAGGCACAGGGCTATATTTCAACTGCACGTGATTGATAGCTTTGACATACGAAGTAGCTCTGAAGAGCAAACAGAAGACAAGGGGGTAATGGTCAGGCTCGATCTATATATCAACAGGCTGAGCAGAGCTGGGAGAAACAATACTCGTACGAGTATATCGATTGAAAATGGTAAGATTGACGCTTCACACTAACTACACCCGAGATTAGATCCCTGATCGGAGCGACAGCGAACATCACAGCCAGCAGTGTAAGACAAAGGATCTTTATCAGCTGATACCCAGAAGCCAGGGGATGCTTGCTAGAACCTGAGTCATTCATGACAAACTGAAACGAGAGGTACCGTGTTTACTCTTTGAAGGATCCATTGCAGTGGGAGACATAGTCAGGGGTTTTATACGTCCCATCAAACCTATCGAGTCAGAGTGTTCGCGGTCGTAGGTAGTTTTACTGAGGGGCTGATTCCTCCCCAAGGGAAGAGTCGCAGGGGGCTCCGTTTGGCTAAGCCGAAAGGTTTTGACAACTTTTCTGTGCCTTTTATCACATGTCCGAAATACGTTTGGCGCCTATTATGAATAAGTCACAGAGCCTGGCGTTGCGAGTGAGAAAAAAGCCCGCAATCCAGTCCACTTTGCCGAGTAGGAGAGTTCTTGGGCGAAAGAAGCAAGCATATTCAGCTGCCTGTGTTCACAGATTTCACAGTGTCTCATATCCGTACATATAGGCATATCGGCATACTTATCGGTACAGATCATGGAGTTCACGCCGCAGACGTTATCGCTCTTTCGATCAACTATCAAGAAGAGCGTACCAAGGGTGGGCGAGACCTTTCTCCCGTCCTGGGAGGATATCTTCCCGATCGATCAAATTCTGACAAGTCTGCTCAAATTCCACCTTGTCCATTCTTATGGCAACTAATTTCCTCTCTGAACTTGTTGGGGCAATTCTTTCGAGGATCGAGATTGTGGAGCAGATGCCTCTCGGAGACAAAAAGATGTATCTCATACAGTACGATCCTATTGAAGTTCCGTGTAGTCTAAGCCGTCAGCGCACCACGAGGATACCGATACCGCTCAAATATATATATATATATACTTACAGCATCGCCACTTCCGCCTCTAACCGATCGTTTCGCTGTTGAAGCTAGATTGCTCCCTATTTCCTGTAATGACATTATCACCGGTGCTTGATGAGTTATCAAGTCACACGAAATAACGACAAGGTAGTAATTACCTGATAAATCATCGCCGGTGCTATCGCCGGTGCTATCGCCGGTGCTTGTAAGTTGTCAAGTCAAACCAAATAGCGACGAGGTGATGATTACCTGTCGGACAGAGTAAGTAGATTGTATGCATTCCATAGGTGAGCTCTATGAAAAACCATAGATCAATTCCTTATATACGAAGTCGATAGTCGCGTCGAAGAGGTGGCGAAATCCCAAAGAAAAGGTGGTAATTGAGTCGCCGAGATCGCCAAGTAAGATTGCTGAATCGTTGTCAACTGATTGGCCATGTTGTTCGGTGATCGAGAGTGGCGAAGGCGAGACGAGACACGGACTTTGAGGTGACCGGAGGCGCGTGAAATGACGAGAGAAACACCATACAAGCTACAAGAAGTACAAGCGTCTGATCGGGCGCGGTGACATTTCAACATCCTATGAGCTGTTTCGCCTTTCAGAGTCTCTATCTATGATATCATCACATTGACGGTTGTCGCGAGAGCACTCAGAGCGTCTTTAGAAAACATTGACGAAAGGTCGGATTATTCAGCAATGCTCGGCCTCGCTACTTTGAGAATGGAACCAGATTCGTAAGCACATTTTTTCGACTCTCTACATTGAAGAGATGGAGGTTCACGGGACGCTTGAAGTGAGAGGTCAGTACTTACGGAAGAAATAGCGCGAGGGGGGTGTCCTCCAGCAGAAGGCAACGACTATGCGAAACCATCTCCTTATATCTACGCGGCATGAAGGAAATGATGATCCTTACTCGTTGCTTTCATGGCTCGGTGGCCATGTAGGACTTGTCGAGCGGAAGCTTCGCGCCATTTTCCGACGCGGTTTGGTCACTGCAACTACAACAACACCTTTTGCTCAGGGATGGCGGCAGACAGCGTACAGTCCTGGATGACACATGTACCTGTCCATCCGTATTTCATATTATAGAGCGGTAGTCAGTTTCGAGTCACTTCGACCGCAGATAGCAGGGATTTCCTTGGATTAAGGTACACGAAAGGTGATTGACATGGAAATAGCTGACTTTGATCAAAAACTTGGCGGCTGAATCCGTCAAAGCGTATCTCTTGCGCCACATTTGGCAATCGGCAGATCAGACACGACCGGCTAATGGGAGGATACCTCCTTTTCCGACATGATCAATGATCGCAACGGCCAGCACAGTGTGTCCAGTCGGGGTTCATACGTCGGGTTGACTTCTCTGGTACCACGCATTAGCCGGCAGTTTTCATCTGTTCATTCTGACCAAATACGCACTACAACGTTCGTACTCCGAAAAGATGACACTAGCGATAGCACTAGAATATACCGCAAGACATTGCGAGAACTAAACAATAAGAGACACATACCGCTACTGTGAGGCTAGCAATCACTCTTTGAACATGACAGCAGCAGTAGCGATCAAGCAGAAAACTACCCTCACTCTCCTCCTGTACCGAAAGTGGCTGTACCTGTAGGTCCGGATCCTTTGCCTGCGACCGCAGAATCCACCTCTGCAGCAGATTCAGGCTTGTCTTTGCTGGATTCGGCTTGGTTCGAAGATGGTGCATAGAGGCTTGGATTGGGTCCACCGTCGATAAGTGAGGGCAAGTTTTCCAGATTGGCCTGGGTGGGTGCCCAATTCTCGCCCACCTCGATGATATGATCCCAGTTCATGTACATCAGCGCTCGTGTTCTGGCATCCTGACCTTCAAGTTTGTTTAGGAACCATCGAGGCAGCAGCGGCTTCGTCTTCCCCGCGGAAGAATCAGGCTGTTGGTCGGAAGGCATGAGGAAGAGACTAGATAGAGATGGGAGGAGAACGAAGTGAACAGGATGGCGTGACGAGACGTGTGGCGGAAATGGTAAAGGCGCTTATAAGTATATACCCTTACGAACGACCAAGAAGGCGATGGAAGCTGGCCATTCAGGGGTATACGACGCTTTCCTTTATTGCTTCTCCTCGGCAGCTACCTTGACGTCATAGGACTCGACAAATTACTTTGCACCAATCACAAATCGCTCAGGCAATCATGCAATCGGGCTCAAAGGTTTGATAGCACTGGGTACCAGGACGGTGCTCTAAACACACGTCGATTTCGCCAACACGGTCCACCGCTGACTTTGTGATAGCGATTGATCGCGCTCCTTTCCGTAAATTGTACAGCATCTCTCCATAACGTATCGTGTCATGAACGGCATCTAGTTCTTCTCGTTGGATTTATAAGCGTCAGCGGACTTCGCCGATCAATATCCGTCTTGGAAAACTCCGTAGCTTCTTTACCCGTCCCGCTATCGCCCGCGCCGTGTGCCTAACTCTGTTAGCCCACTCTGGACTCCATATCGCCAGCTCTGTCCGGTGATCGCTACCAAAGAGAGGTGAAGAGAAACGCACCAACATCGCTTGGCCGCCTCCACTTCGGCACATGATTCTCACTCGGGCCAGATCCCGACTCTAGTCTCAACGGATTCGCCTCTATTCTGCTAGATCCTCACTCTAGCCTCCGTGAGCTGCTGACCCAATGTTGTACTTATAGACACTCCTTGGCGGAGTTGCCCTGGCTATCCTGCCCCTCCAGTTACCCAAGCACTATAAAAGCAGAGATCCAAGTAGCCACTGTTGCAAGAAAGAATACACACACAGTTTTCAATATCACGTTGGATGCTACACAGTTGACTCTCACCAAAGGACTAGTAACCAGCTCCCGCAGGGGAACCCTGAGAGTCTACACCCCCAGGCTACTTGACTCCGCCGACCGGAGTCCGTTGCATTTTGACTTGTGCTGTTTTCTGGCGAACGCCATTCTTCTCATTTGCTTCATTTCTCTTTCATGTGACAGAACCTCAATTGCTCTGGTTGACTGCTGAAATCATGCTATTGCATTGGCCTTTACCCTTACGACTCAACTCACTGAGAGAACATGGTGTGACGATTCCTCTGGCTCCACGTGGGAACATCCGACTGTTCCTTTCTCTCCAATTCCTTCATCACCATGTCCAGGCGCTTGACAAGGGACGCTACCCCTCGACAATCAGCGTTCACCTGCCACTGCCTTGCAAAGTACTCGTCCATCCTCCTCTGGACGTTCTCCTTCAGACGCTCACTCTGTTCATATTTCTCCGTCTCCTGCTAAAGTCGATCGTCGGAGTCGGAATTCCTGTCCGCATTCATTGCCGAATCCTCCATCAGTGCATCATCCAGGTTGTCATCGATGTCCGTCATTGGGCGAGGGCCCTCATTCATCATGCATTCAGCCCCCTCTGATTCCATGTCGTCCTGTTCGTTGTCTTCATCGAACAGTGCATCAGCGTGAGCCCGCCAGAACGGCGCCTACCTAAATCTTTGGACGGTATGAAACCAGCGAGGGGTCCGAGCGTTGTTTCTGCAAAGGTGTTTGCACAGCAAAAAGCGCGACAGAAGGAATGCTGGACAGCCGCATACTCCCAGAGCCCTATCCGTGTGGTATTCTCGACTAGGCTTCGTGTTCTTGACTTCCTGGGCGGCGAGCTACTCTGCCTTGATAGCCTTGCGTCATGACGATTTGTGCTTTCCGTCAGCCTTGTTCATGAAGCGATGGATGTCCGAATATTGCTCAAGCAGTCTGCACACATACGGTATCAGTATCGGAGGATTCGTTCATAGCGGCATCTCGCCGATTCTCTTGCCGTGGCAAGATAGTGTGGCACAGTGTATAAACTAGGGATGGCAAGTTAGGTCGCTTGTTGCCCAAATAGTCGCGTTTGATCAGTCTCCAATGACTCTCGACGATCATGGTCGTTCGCAGCACAGGGATGTCCGGTGAGGCCGAACGCTCCCATAGATTCCAGATTGCCGGTCGATACCAAGCCATATACAGATATCCCCACAGCTCCGGAAGATCGTTTGGAAAGCAGAGCTTGTACATATCGACAAGCGCCCTACGACGGATCTCGTCGGCGTCGATGCATTCGAGATTTGGGAATGGTATACTTTCGTGCTGGTTTAGGTGCTGAGCGAACAGTTGTACCACCTTATCGTGTAGGTGAGATGGACAGAAGGCGTGGCTCTAATGAATATGCAACAGTTCGCGGTTAATCAATACACTGATCGGGATCCCGCGACACTCATACACTTTGCCCTCTTTGGTTGGCCTTTCTCCCGCGAGAGACCGACACGGGAGTACCATCATCGTCCCGCATCATATCCTCCTCATCGTTCCCAAATGCGCCGACTAGAAGATCATCCGGATGTGCCCTCTTGACGGGACGTTTCAGGGGCTGGTGTTTTGCGCATGCAGCGGATGGGATAACGGTAGGAATGTGGTATCAAACGTATGCCACGACATCGTCTCGAGCGCGAAAAGGGTCATAGCTCGTTGTGTCCGGCGGAGGTTGATGTAGTGAAATGGGTAAGCTGCCACGCTGATGACGAAGCAAGCAGCACGCTGATTGTCCAACTCTGGATGACAGTGCATGTTTACCTAATCGGGTGCCTCTGGGCGCACCGCACCGCACCGCAGCTCACCGCAGCACACCGCAACTCCCCCCAACTCACCGCAACTCCCCCCCGCATTGCTGCGCTGGGGTGTTCACCACCTTTTGCCTGCCTGACTGTATACTGAAATGGACAGTTGACTCC